>JADBJO010005782.1:30000-45000 GCA_016801955.1 Conus betulinus | reverse complement strand
CACACACATACACATATATACGCACATGTCAAGTCTTAAAAGGGAGGGAATCTTTAGTGAGAGAGTCTGAATGAGAGGGTCTGTATGAGAGTGCAATGAGAGGGTCTGATGAGAGGTCTGATGTGCCCCTCTGTTGAGAGGGTCTGTATGAGAGTCCCTGTCTCTAGAGTATGTCCCCATGTCTGTGTTCCCAATCGCTGGGTGACCCCGAGGGTCTGTATGAGAGGGTCTGTCTGCGTTCCTGTGGGTCTATATGAGTTTCTGTATCTTAGGGTCTCTGTCTCTGTGTGCAGGTCGTTTGAAACTCTATGTGCCCCTGTTTCTGTCGCTCTATATGTCCCCATGTCTGTGATTCCCAATCGCTGGGTGCCCCGTCTGTATGTCTCTATCTGCGTCTCTGTCTCTATGTTTCATCTCTTATTGTCTCTGTCTCTGTGTCTAAATTTTGAAACATCCCGGTCTTCGCCTGCTCCCAATCTCTATGTGCCCCCATCTATATGTGTCTCTGTCTCTATGTGTTTCTGTCTCCAAGTGTCTCTGTCTGTCTGTTCCCGTTTCTATGTATGCCTGTCTCTATACGTATCTGTCTCACGTGTCTCTGTCTGTAGGTGTCTCCGTCTCCACGTGCATTTATGATTTTGTGCCAACCTCACGTCTTCCCGTCCTTGTCTTCATATATCCACGTTCTACACGTGTATCTGTCTCTGTGTGTGATTTTTGTAATGTGTTCCTTTCTCTATAAGTTTCTGTTTCTGTACGTCTTTCGCGTGTTCATGTGACTCTTGTTTCTGTGTCCCTGTCTCCATTGTGACTCCCTGTCTCCATGTGTCCCTGTCACCATGTGTCCCTGTCTCCATGTGTCCCTGTCACCATGTGTCCCTCTCTCTATGTGTCCCCGTCTCCATGTGTCCCTGTCTCCATGTGTCCCTATATTGATGTGGTCCTGTTTCTTTCCTCAGAATTGGAAAGTGACATTTAAGTTTGCTTTTTTTGCCAGCCTGTGTTATGGTATGGTCTTAGCATTGTAAGTTCTTTAAACATAGGTAAAAGGGGGGAGTGGAAGAGAGAGAGAGAGAGAGAGAGAGAGAGAGAGAGAGAGAGAGAGACAGACAGACAGAGACAGACAGACAGACAGAGAGAGATTTAAACGGGCACCCACGCACAGACATCCTTAAACATACACACACACACACACACACACACACACACACACACACACACACACACACACACACACACACACACACACACACACACACACACACACACACACACACACACACACAGATTGTTTCATATTCATTGTGCCATATCCCATCCATCGCATCATCGCATCTTTGACCAATCCAGTTCAACCTACAATGCTTTTGAGCCCCGACCTACCACGAAGAACCCTCTCAGGGTATTGTCGCCGCAGGTCCCAACTCGGAACGGCCGTAATAGCACAGCGATGAGGTCACTGGGACCCAGACGCTAACAGATGGCTGCCATTTATCCAGAATTTGTTGACAGGGCAAGTGTTCTGTTTGATGTTGTAATTGAGTTATTCTGAAGGTTTTTCTCTCAGGAGAGGGGTTCTTTACCACTACGTTGTGACAGCCTTGAAAAGGTCGTGTGTGGCCAACGGGCTGAATTGAGCACAGGCGTAGCAGCTTGTTTATGGTTTATGTATTAGCCCAGCAGATTGTTTGGGACATTCACTGCAACAAGATCCAAGCAACTCGTGTAGAGGAGACAGACTCTTCAACAAATGATTGACCATGTGGTGGATTACCAGTAATTGACTGGTGGATTGTTTTTTTTAGTGGAGATCTTGCACACAGACACGCATACCCATGTACACACACACACACACACACACACACACACACACACACACACACACACACACACACACACACACACACACACACACACACACACACACACACACACACACACACACACACACACACACACACACACACACACACACACACACTCACACTCACAACAGACAGCGAGAGCGATTGCCTCACATTCATTAGGTAAGTCACTCTGCCTGCCCTATGCCATCTCTTTGCATCTAAGACCAATCCAATTCAACCTACAACACTTTTGAGCCCCGACCGACCACGAAGAACCCTCTTAGGGTTTCATCGCGGCAGATCTCACTTCGGAACGGCCGTAGTAGCACAACGTTGAGGTCACTGGGACCCAGACGCTGAAAGATGGCTACCATCCGAATTTTGTGGCTACCATTCATCCTGGGTTTGTCGACAGGGCAAGTGTTCTGTTGTTGTAATTGAGTTGTTCTCACAAGTTTTTTTTTTTTTCGGGACAGGCGTTCTTTATCCCTGTGTTGTGACACCCCTGTAAAGGTCAGATGTGTGGTGAGCGGGCTAAATTCAGCTCAGGCGTAGCTGCTTGTTTATGGTTTATGTATGAGCCCCGCAGATTGTTTTGGGCATTCTCTGCAACAAGATCCAAACGATGTGTATAGAGGAGACAGACACTTCAACAAATGATGGGACACGTGGTGGATTATCAGTGATTGACAAGTGGATTGTTTGTAATGCAAATCTTGCACACAGACATGCATACCCATGCACTCATGCACACACACACACACACGCACGCACGCACGCACGCACGCACGCACACATACACTAACTCGCGTGCACGTGCGGGCGCTTGCACATACACTTAGAAACCTACACACATTCACACAGTACAGAGATGTGCACACAGTGAAACTGGTCAGCGTCATCCCCCTCCATCCCTACACGCATACACACTCACAAACATGCAAACACTTATACACAGGTATGCAGACAGTGAAACTGGATTTGTCATCCCCTATACACAAGCGACACGCGCGCGCATGCACACACAAAAACACACTGGTATGCATACAGTTGAATTAGGTGGCGTCATCCCCCCACACTCACACACTGTCATCAAGACAGACACTAACAGATGGCTACCATTCTTCCTGTGATTATTGATGGAACAAAATGTTCTTTTCATGTTGATATGATTTTTTTTTCAGTAGGTCAGGACTTCTTTTCCTTCTTTTTGTGATAGCCCTGAAAACGTTGTATGTTGTTAGCTTGGCTTTAGAGCAGCACCGATTTAGCAGCACGATGATGGTGTATGTAGTCAATGGGCCTTGCAATTCGTTTGGGTCAAGCTGTGTGCAACAGGATCTAAGCGACACCCTCGGAGGAGACAGTGTCAACAAACGATAGGCGGCATTGTGGATTACCAGTAATGGACTAGTTGAGTGATTGGATGAAGACCGCAAAGAGACACACATATGTGTACGCTTGTGTTTTTCAAGCGCATGATTACACACACACGCTTCCCCTCCACACACACACACACACACACACACACACACACACACACACACACACACAACTCACGAACAGATGCACACACATACATGTGCGCATGCACCCCACACATTCGCGCACGTATACGCTCACACACACACACGCGCAGTTGAAAATACAAAGCGAGTACACACACACACACACACACACACACACACACACACACACACACACACTCACTCTCTCTCTCTCTCTCTCTCTCTCTCTCTCTCTCTCTCTCTCTCTCTCTCTCTCTGAGTTGTTTTCTTCCACAACTGCTCACTTGGAAAAAGAAGGTTGGAGGGGTCCGAAAAAGGTACCGCACACACAGCTTCCAGCGGAAAACTGGCTTCCAGACTATGCAAGTAAATAAATGGGTATGAGCGAATGACGTCTGGCAGACACCTGACAGTAAATGGTCCACGCCAGACTCCTGCGACTCGGAATGGGTAATAGTAGGAAGGCTGTCGGGACGGAGAGTGCTTTAGGATAGCTGTGATCTAGTTTTTCGCTCCAAAGCGCTTTTTTTTGAGGGGGGGGGGGGGGGGGGGGGGGGGGGGGCGCTCATCTTTGTTTCCCTCTTTCTTTCCCGCACCCCAATAATTCGTACACTCACTCAAAGAAAAATACATGCATAGAGTCTTCAATCGCCTTCTCATCCTCTTCTTATTCTTCCTTTGCCCCCTTCGTCTTCTCTTACTGTCATTTGCCAAGGATGGACTCCAGAAGTCTTGTAATTTTGTGTAGAATCTATCACTCCATTCACTGGACCGTCTTTAGTTCTGGCTGTAACGCTAAGGAATCCCTGCAGATAGGTGAAAGTACGACGTCAGCAGTTCCGGCAACTTGGTATCGCAAACGTTTTGGTTATATACATTCCTTGGCCACTCACCTGTTGATGCCGAGCTAACTTTCAGTATCAGCGCCCATCTTGCGCTGAAGTGAATGAAGATAAGTGATGTCACTGTTCGTTCTTTTCGTTGTCCTGAGTGTTTTGTATCTTGCCTGAAGAAGACCTAAGAGGTCGAAACGCGTCCGTCTTTTGTCTTGTGATTCGTTTGTCTATGTTTTCTTGGCTGTTCGCTATTTATTACATTTGAAATTTGTTTCAATATCAGTTTTCCTTTCGGTGTGCAAAGTTTGATAGCAAAGTGCTCTTCATAGGGTAAAATTAAAACATAACTACCGTTTTCTGTATACTTTGCATATGAAGTTCTGAAGTGGTGGTTGTTCAGCCATGCTTAGAGGACAGGGTCTGCGTTCAATTCAGTTCTGTGTGGGCAGGTCCCCAAAACAACGTTTTTCTTTCAGGTTCAGTAGGATGCCCACAGTATTAAAATGAGCGAAAGGAAAGAATTCAAATAAGAGAGCAGAAAGCAACCACTCGATGTGTCAGTAAAGTTTTTTTTTTCAGTGCAACTAAAAGCCTTCATTTTCTGTGGGCACAGCTTCGAATACAGTTTATTATCGCTGAGATTGTTCCCTGAACATTGTGCAGTCCTTTTAAAGTTCTTGTTCACTCTCAGCTTCAGTGTCGACACCCTGAGGGTAATTGTTTCTCCAGACCATTAGCTGGACCTGATGCAAACATAACCCTCTCCCCCCTCCCCCCCCCCCCCCCCCCCCCCCCCCCCCTTTCAACACTCCACCTTCTTTCCCCACTCAGAATGTAGCAGTGGCCTACACTGAGCTCTCCCCAAAGTCCCAGAACCTCTGGACAGTGTGGAGCCGAACACAGTATCCTCCTGACAATCACGTCTGAGTTAAACTGTCTGGGCGGAAACTTGGTGGGGGCTGAACTGTTCCCAGCAAACATGGCGGGTTTACAAGTGCACGAAATTGCCTTCACCCAGGGGGACTTTTCTTTCTTTTCAGTAATGGAGGCGAGAGGAGGGAGGAGTGGAGGGAGAAGGGTTAAGGAAGGGAAGATGGAGGGGGGAGGCAGGGTGAAGGTCCGTTCTGTGGAGTAGCTGGGGTGGCTGTAATTCTGGTCTTGTTCAACTGTTCTGTTTTTGTTGTTGCTGTTGTTTTTTGTTTTGTAACCCTATCCTAGCACTCTCGCTTATGTCTCTATCTGTGTCTATATGCCGTTTCTGTCTTGCCCTCTTACTTGCATTTATTTCATTTACTCATTATTTCGGCAGAGTTGTTAGTACACATGTGATTATGCACAGTGTGGAAGGTCGGGGAACGTAGTGATGTTTTACTCTGCTGGCCTGTCTTGCATGTTCATTGTCGTTCATTACTTTTTGGTTTAGTTTTTTTGTATATGGGTCGAAGGAGCACGTGTTTAAGTAGTAAATTGCTCGATGCACATTTCTACTGGAGGATGATTTGTCTTTTGTGGACAAAACGGCATCCAAAGAGGAACTCGTAGCATGGTTTTACCATTTGTTAGTTATTTGTGTGTGCCGAAAGAGAAGAAGAGAGAGAGAGAGGTGGGGTTGGCCTGGAACGTGAAGTGAAGGAGGTAGGGAAGGCAGGGGCAGCATAATGAAATGGAGGTCAATTGCCTGTGACCACAGCTGCTGATTGAGGGTCAGCCATGGCACGTGCCCCATGGGCATACTGGGGGCTCTTTCAGCTCTTCCTCTCCGTTTTCTTCTTCTCCTTCTTGTTCTCGATGATGCTTGCGTTCTGTTGTTCATGTACTTTTAGTCTTCTTCTCCTTCCTCCTCTTTCTCCTTCTGCTTGTCCCCTTCTCTTCCCTATCCTCTTCCCCCCTCTCCTGCTTCTCCTCTCATTTTTTGTTCTATCTCATTAGCATTCTGCCTCCTCTTTTCCTCTGTGCCCTTGCCAACTTAAGCTGTCACCTCAGTCTCCTAGTCTGCCTTTCATTGCACAGAGACCCTACCAGTCTCACCTCACTATCCTTCTCCCCTCCTCACCTTTCCCTGTTTTTTTTTTTCTTCTCGCCAATATTCTGAAGGTATGTGTCGCATGGCATACGTGGTTTCTGGACAGGGGAGTCTGTGTTATATGGACATTTGTTAGCCATGGGTTGAAATTTGGATATGTGTCAGACAGACATTTATTGGACATGTAGTCTGGGCGTCTGTCTCACATGGACATTTGTCAGACATACGGTGTTATCTTGAGACTGTACCTCTGGACATTAGTTAGACACAGGCTGTAGTCATGTGATCTTTACCTCTTGGAAATTTGTTAGATCTGGGCTTTAGTCTAGGGGACCTGTAGTCTGGGGGTCTGTGGACGTGTGTTAGACAAGCTGTAATCTGGGGTCTGTGTCACATGGACGTGTGTCAAACAAGCTGTAATCTGGGGTCTGTGTCACATGGACGTGTGTCAAACAAGCTGTAATCTGGGGTCTGTGTCACATGGACGTGTGTCAAACAAATTGTAATCTGGGTCTGTGTCACATGGACGTGTGTCAAACAAGCTGTAATCTGGGGTCTGTGTCACATGGACGTGTGTCAAACAAGCTGTAATCTGGGGTCTGTGTCACAAGGACGTGTGTCAAACAAGCTGTAAATCTGGGGTCTGTGTCACATGGGACGTGTGTCAAACAAATTGTAATCTGGGGTCTGTGTCACATGGACGTGTGTCAAACAAGCTGTAATCTGGGGTCTGTGTCACATGGACGTGTGTCAAACAAGCGCGGTAATCTGGGGTCTGTGTCACATGGACGTGTGTCAAACAAATTGTAATCTGGGGTCTGTGTCACATGGACGTGTGTCAAACAAATGTAATCTGGGGTCTGTCACATGGACGTGTGTCAACAAAAATTGTAATCTGGGGTCTGTGTCACATGGACGTGTGTCAAACAAATTGTAATCTGGGGTGTGTCACATAGACGTGTGTCAAACAAGCTGTAATCTGGGGTCTGTGTCACATGGACGTGTGTCAAACAAATTGTAATCTGGGGTCTGTGTCACATGGACGTGTGTCAAACAAATTGTAATCTGGGGTCTGTGTCACATGGACGTGTGTCAAACAAATTGTAATCTGGGGTCTGTGTCACATGGACGTGTGTCAAACAAGCTGTAATCTGGGGTCTGTGTCACATGGACGTGTGTCAAACAAATTGTAATCTGGGGTCTGTGTCACATGGACGTGTGTCCAACAAATTGTAATCTGGGGTCTGTGTCACATGGACGTGTGTCAAACAAATTGTAATCTGGGGTCTGTGCCTATGAACAGTTATTTGGAAAGGGCTTGTTTCAGATAGTCTGACGTCACTTATGATCATTAGCCGTTCCAGATCTACATAGGATGTTTTTTTTTCTTTTGTACATGTTGAGTTTGATGTGACGTTTGTTTACCACATTACACATACACAAATTGCTTTATGATTGGGAAGGTGTCTCTAGAGTACCCGATTAAGGCAAAAAGTGCCAGAAGCCTTTAGAAATTGCTTCTTAAATATTTCGAGCATTCTGACTGGTTATGTTGCTTGAACCCTCTCGATCCTTCTTGAAAGTTCCATATACTTTGATTGGTTGTTCTGCGTCATAATTCTCGAGCATTTTAGAATACTTCGTAATTGTTGATTGGTTAAACTACACTGTGTTTCTTGACCTATCGATTCGATCTATAAGTTATTTAGGGAATATGAAAGCGATGAGATGAGAGAGAGAGAGAGAGAGAGAGAGAGAGAGAGACAAAATGGAAATTGAAGTGAAAGTGTGTTTGGGTAGGACACGTTTTTGTTCGGGGACCCGTTGCGATGGTCTCTGAGTATTGATTTGTGAATTGTTACTGTGATTAAAGTCTTTGAACTTGTTACAAGAGTCGAAATTTCCCAAGTCCGGATCGATTCCAAGATGGATCAGAACCAGATCTTGTTTACACTGTACATCTTCACTCTGCGTCCAGGTCACTGAACTTTCAAACGACAAAAGGCAGGCGCTTCTTCGTGATAGCAGGGCTGTAGTCAAGAATTCTGTGTCAAATGGGCATTTGTGAGAGACGTGCAGTAGTCAGAGGGTCAGTGTCAAATGGATATTTGTTAGATGTGGGCTGTAGTTTGTACACTTGTGTTATATGGATGTTCGTTTCGTAGGCGCCCTTTCAACTTGCAAGGATGGGTGATGAATTGGCAGAAGCCTGTGCTTAGTCTGAATATGGTGACCAGATGGGATCTGTACCACTCGTGGATTGGATCCAAAATTGGCCTTATGCGGAGAGAACGATTCGACTTTTGTGCATATTGCCATCCCCTCTATCAGAACATACGTTTGTTTTGGTAGAACAGTATTCTTTGATTAAGAAGACCCCCTTTTGTGCTGTCCTCTTTGTATCTCTTCACTTCTTCTTCTTTGATTTCTTCATTTCCAACCTCACTAGTTCTTCCACAGACTCTTAAACACTAATCTCTCTGTCTCTGGCCCCTGTGAATTGACACTGAAGTCTCATGTATTTGTTTAGTACCATGGCAGTATTAGTTGTTCGTCGGCAGTTTGGGGTTAATTTCATGCTTTCATGGCACTGTAATTGCAGTTACACATCTATTTGTATGTTACTGGGTCTCTCTCTCTCTCTCTCTCTCTCTCTCTCTCTCTCTCTCTCTCTCTCTCTCTCACACACACACACACACACACACACACACACACACACACACACACACACACACACACACACACACACACACACACACACACACACACACACACACACACACACTATCTCTCTCTCTCTCTCTCTCTCTCTCTCTCTAGTCCTCTCTCCTCTGTCTCTTTCCTTCTATCAGTTTGTCTGTCTGTCTGTCTGTATCTCTCTCTCTCTCTCCCCCTCTCTGTCTATCTGTCAGTCTGTCTCTGTCTCTCTTTGTGTGTGTGTCTGTCTGTCTCCATCTCGCTGTGTCTCTGTCTTTCTGTCTGGCTACATATCTGTCAGTCTGTTTGCCACTCTGTCTTTTACACACACACACACACACACACACACACACACACACACACACACACACACACACACACACACACACACACACACACACACACACATGCACACATGCATGCACATTTATCTTGACACAAGCAGATGCACATGCGCGCAAATTCACCACATACCCACCGATCTATCTCTCACACATTCCATCCCCCCCCCCCCCCCTCCCCCATCCCACCACACACACTCGCACGTGAACAGACAGACTGACTTATATTGAGACTCACATTTGTAAATCAGACTGGGTAGGTTAGATTGTTTGTAAAACTTTAGGACTTGCCCACACGTTTTTTTTTCCATTTTGAGGCGTCAACTCTAATAGAGAATTCATAGATCTGTCAAGAACAGACTATTTTCATTTAAAGCTTCAGACAAATTTGTCATATTTCACCCGTGATTTCGCCAGTACACGCGTGGGAGTGCACGTATTCGTGTTTTCGCCAGGGAGGGACATAGACGGACAGATTGACAGACAAACAACAGACAGAAGGACAGGGGAAGAGTGACGGAAGTATTTTCATGAATTTGTTGTTATTCTACACAGAATAATGTGTTATGTGTATATTTTTTTTCTTTCATAGATTGCTCGCTTTGACATATAAAAAGTGTACACGTTTGTGAGTGTGTACCCTCTTAATTCATTTATATGCATACTTGCTTACATCTCAGTCTCCCCCCCTCTCTCTCTCTCGGGTCCATCTCATGTGTGTGTGTGTGTGTGTGTGAGTGTGAGTGTGAGTGAGTGAGTGTGTGTGTGTGTGTGTGTGTGTGTGTGTGTGTGTGTGTGTGTGTGTGTTCGCTTGCATTTATGTGCCTGTGTGTGTGTTTGCGAGTATTGTGTTTTTGTATACTGTACAGCAGCAGCGTATACGAATTTATATACACGATTTAGTTTTAAACTTACACCTCTGTATGCGTGTATATGTGTGACTAGGGGGAGAAATTGAGAGAAGAGAAGGGAGAATTGGAGGGGGAGGGAGTGAAATAAGAAGAGGAGAAAAAAAAGGATGAGTATGAGGAAACGGAAAATCTCTAAAAAGCGAGTCGGAGGGAGGGGACTTGTTTGAGCGGTGGGGGTAAAAATATGAGCGGTAACTTTGACCTACAACACCGGGAAACTGAGTTTAGCCCTTATAGACACAGGGATGACAGCGAAAAGGATGAGTGGGTGGATTTAGACCTAACAAGATCGATGACAGAGGATGGAGTGGGGGCTAAAGGGGACGGGAGGGGGGGGGGGGGGGGGTGTCTGGGAGTACAGGAGGGGAGGAATAAGAATCACAGGTCCTGTTGCGAGCGGAATACCCAAGTTTATTGTATTACCTCGCAGTGCTGGTGTTTGTCAGACGACTGATTAAAAGTGGATTAAAGAATGGATTGGATTTGAGCCCCCCCCCCCCCCCCCTCCCTACGCACACACTCCCCCCCTTTCTTTCCTACATACCCTTCTTTCTCCTGTCATCCCCCCCCCCCCCCCCCCCCCCCCCCCATCTCCCTCCCAAACCCTCCTCCCTTCCGTTGATCCCTCAGGGGAAACCGCGGCTTCCATCGCGTGTGGGGGAAAATGTCGTCTCCTTGTCAACTGCATGAGCGGCAAAGACGACACCAGAGGTCACGGTCCCCAAGCCTTCAGGCAACACAGACCGCGTGTCCCACACAGCGGCCTGTTCCCTACAGTCCTGCACGCTGCCTCCAGGCAGTTCGGTTCAGTTGATGATGTTTACAGCCCAGTCGACCCCCGAGGGGCCATATCAGGGCTGTCATCTCCTTACACAGATGTGAGTTGGAACTTGCGCACGAGTACGCACACACACACACGCACGCACGCACACGCACGCGTGCACACACGCAGGCACGCACACACGCGCGCACAAGTATTGATGACAGACTGAACGGTTCATCTCTCAGATTGAAGGCCAGGATACTTAACAGCAAGACATACATGCGCCTGCGCGTATACACATTTTCGAACCAAACTGGAGGGGCCATATTAAGGCTGTCATCTTCAAGCACAGATGTGAGTTCGAAAATGTATGTACGCGCATACGCGCGCGCGTGCGCTCACACACACACACACACACACACACACACACACACACACACACACACACACACACACACGCGCGGCGCGCGCGCGCGCGCGGGGCGTGCTCGAATCCCCCATCCTCCTGTGGATGAACACACACACACACACGCGTGCGCACACATACACACACAGACAGACAGACAGACGCACATATGAGTATGCTTATAACACAGGCGTACACACACACACACACGCACACACGCATACACAGGCACGCACAAACAAACAAACGCACTCACAGACAAGAATAGAGAGAGAACCCAGACCTCAGAGCGCGTGCTTACTCACGAGAGAGAGAGAGAGAGAGAGAGAGAGAGACTCACAGAGACAGAGAGACAGACAGACAGACAGACAGACAGACAGACAGAGTCGCCCTCTCAGGAACGACAAGGAGTGAAAGCGACTTTGCCTGCCCGAAGCTGTAAGTACAGATCTTTGCACTAGAGTGACCAGAGAGTGGGCTGCTCTTTGAGCAGCGAAGTCAGATATGTACCTTAACACTGTCAGCACTCTGCGACTGATGGGTATGACCGTACTGTCAGTCTTTTTTTTGTCCGGCGAAAGAGGATGGCTGGTGGTAGGGATCACCATGGTTTGCGTACGCGTGAAACAGAAACCCGCCCGTTCGCGCTGGTTCCGTCCGCTTTGAGCTGAACTTCGGTTCTCTCTCGGCAGACAGATACGTTTTCAGCCTTATCAATCAATAAATAATCCAAATCATAGCTAGCACATGTACTCTCATGGCTAGTACAAACTGGAAAAATGGGGGGAAAAAAACAGCAGTTGAGAAACATGTAGTGACAAACCATAAGTTGTACGCTGTGAGAGCGAAGGACTCCATATTCCTGAGATCATATATTTTGATTTGAAGAGATCAACGAAACTTGTTAAAAACATCCCTTCGGGAGAACTCGCCAGACTGACTGTGATGCCTGCACGACAGATTGAAGCTCCTTTGGTATTCTGCAGCAAGGATCTCTGTTCATGAAATGCTCCCCTCAAAGTTTGTTTTAGGTTACAGTACAATTCAGGATGAATTCAGGACTGTCACAAAGGGGGTGTTAACAGGCAAACGCTCGTTGCATATTACACTTAACTTCAGAACTGTATCTCATTGATAGTGAAATGTACACGATGGCCATTTGATGTGTCTTAATTGATAGAATTATATTATTGAAATATTATCACACTTGTTTCAATGAGCTTGCAATTCCTTAGCGAATATACGGGAAATATTACACTCTTGAACCACCGCCGACCTGACCACCTTCTCTCAGGAATCGGATGTGTGGCTGTCCGTCTACATGTGTCCCAGACTCTCTATGCGGCCATCTCTATGATACAGAAGACTTCACCAGATCAAAGCGTTGCAATTCAAAATGGAATCTGCTGATTAGCTGTCATAGGCAAAAAATACACTTACATGCTCTTGCTTTGATACACGTCGGCTTTCCGTGATTTGTTGCCCCCTGTGACAGAAGCGGGGGCACCCAGGTGTAAATACACTATTGCCAACAAGCTTGGTAATCTCTCTTGTTACGTCGCCACATTTAGACACATTGAGACACTTCGTGGGATTGTGACGTTCTGGGATGTAACAAGGGGTATGTGGCTTGACGGACGTAATGAATTACATGAAGACGCTTAACGTTGCCACAGGTCCCACTGATCTCCGTTGTCAGAAAGATCGTTCAGAACCCTTTTTTTCTTTCAGGTGCTCTTTCTGTTTTGTTTCCTTCTCGCTTTTTTTCTTTCTTCGCTTTGTTCTTTAGCCCTTTCTTGCCTTTCTTTCTTTCTTCTACCTTCTGTCTTTCAATCACTCATTCTTTCTTCTTTTTCTCCCATCTTTTTTTTCAAATCATGTCAAAGTTTTAGCAGGGGGATTACGAGCTTGTCATTAAGATATTTTCAGTCCTGTCCTTTCTCTTTCTTTCTTCTTTCTTTTGAAAAAAATATTCTTGTTTATTACTTTGGTTTTTTCCCCCCTCGTCTTTCTAACCCATGTGTTTCGATTTATTGCTAAAAGCCTTTTTCGGTTTTTGGGCGGACTGTACAGACGATCGTTAAATGCTGCAAAAGGAGGAATCCTTGCTGTTTACTCTTCCTTCCTTTCTCATGCATCCCATATTCCTCTCTTTTCTGTTTTGTTGTAGTTTTCATGATGAAGTTTTCGTGCGATGTAGGTCGTAAAAATTTATTTTTTGTCTGTGTGACCAGGCCAAGAGAAAACAGCACACGAATGAGTCAGTAGATCAAATTGAAAGTATGTTTGGAATATAAAAGAAACCAAAGAAACAACAGCAACAACAACGAATTGAATATGTGAATATTTTTTTTCAGGCGTTGTGGGATTGTGGAGAATGGCTGTCTCTTCACCTCTCTCCCCCCCCTCCCCCAACCCGTCCCCCTTGTGCATCGTGTGGTAATCATCCGCCCTACCCACCTGATACTTAAATGAAAAACGCACACTCACTGAAATTTAAGTTTCTTTCTCCCCCCCCCCCCCCCTCCCCTCCCCCCGCCCTTCCGCTCTTATGTGATGCACGTGTCTAGATAACTGTATTACCCCTCCCCCACTCCAATCCCTCATCTTACCATGCAACACTTTTGCTCTCTCAATGTCTATCCTTTCGTCCGCTCCCCCATCTGTCTGTCTGCCTGTCTGTCTCTCCCTCTCTGTGTCCCTCTGTCTCTCTCTCTCTCTCTGTCTGTTTCTCTCTCTCTCTCTCTCTCTCTCTCTGTCTCTTCTGTCTCTCTCTCCCACATTAATCAGCCGGTTTCTGCCTTCTCGCCTGAGCCAGGTGATTAGACGATCATTGACCACGGACAGGAGCAGAGGGATTTTCCTCAGTGTCGTAGGCCTCTCTCTAGCTCAATTATCAGTCCAAGTGTGTGTGTCCCTAATGAGCCAGTCACATCCTTGTCACGAGCCGATGCTGTCCTCTGGCTGAATACCTCGGGTGATGAAGGTATCTGTCACTGAGACTGGTGAGAGAACCAAAACCTGCCTGTCTGGTAACTAAGTCGGTGGTAATTTAGCCACGGGGGAAATCTGTAGCGGCAGAAGTCGTCTTTAAGCCAGTGGGAAGAAGAAGGTACCTGTCGTGTGGTTATTCTATAGCTGCGATTTAGCGTAGAAAGAGAAAGATTTCACTTGTTCAGGCTGCGCAGTAGTATTAATGTTTTCATGTACTTTATGCTTACAGTACTTTGGCGTTATGGGTACTTGAGTATGTTTATGTGTTTATGGTCTACGCTTTTCTTAGTGCTAATGGGATGGTATGTAATTTTGTTTTGTCAGTTTGGTCTCTGCCGTTGTTAATTCTCACCTCTCCTCCCCCCCCCCCCCCCCCCCCCCCCCCCCCCCCCCCCCTGCCTCTCTTGCTATCCCCCCCCCCCCCCCCCCCCCCGCCCCCCAGGGTAACTGCCTTTCCCACTTTCTGTCTCTCTTGCTATCTTCTCTTCTTTTTCTCTCACCTCCTTCACACACACACACACACACACACACTCTCTCTCTCTCTCTCTCTCTCTTCCTGTCTCTCTCTGTCCTCTCTCCCCCCCCCCCCCCTTTCCCGCTCTATCCCCCCTCCCGCTCTATCTGTGTCTGTGTCTGTCTCTCTCTCTCCCTCTCCTGTCACTATCTTTGTCTGT
>JADBJO010005782.1:0-20000 GCA_016801955.1 Conus betulinus | reverse complement strand
GAAAATAAAGAAAGGTAAAAAAAGGAAAGCCGTTTCCTCGCAGGTAGTTGCCTGCAGAAGAACGTGATACATCACGCCACACGTGGTTTCCTGAAAGGGAGAGAATGGAGGGGGTAATGTGCAGAAAAAAGGCAATATTATTGGCCATTGCAGGAGATAAAATTCGCTGTGGGGATGGCTGGAGAGCGAAAAGGAGGAAACATTACCGCCCAAGTTCCTCAAGGTCACGCGGATATATTTCCGGCATTGTTCACTGTCAAGAATGGAGAGAGCGGGGGAGTGCGAGCAGGGAGAGTGGAAGTGGATGTCTTGGTGATAGTGGTAGAGGTGGGATTAGGGGCTTAGTGAACGGGGGAGCAGACAGGTGTGAGTGAGAAACTGCTGCGATTATAGATTTAGGTGCGATTCAGTTCATTCCTGGTTTTGTATGACGACAACTTTACAGATGCAACACGCATTCTCGACAGGTGCCAACAGTAAAAGCAACGGGTGTTTAAAAACGGCAGAAACAAAAATGTAGAACGGATAGGATTCCTGTGTTGCCTCGTTTTCCCGCTATACGCTGACATCGCCCGCACAGGTATTCCTGGGGAGAGAATCATCAGCTGACTGCTGCGACCGCTCAGGAAACCGTCAGCTTCTTCCCTACTGTTCACTTAGGTCGGCCTGTGCATCAATCGTAGCATGAACACCGTATGTATGTTGTGGACTTTAACGCTGTCATTTGAGAAGTGCGGTAGACAGTCGGCCAAACCCTGAACAACAGGCAGACACAGAGCCAATCAGACCAACAGGAAGTGGAGGATGCCTGCAATGTTCGCAGTGGAACTCTTGTTTAGCAAAAGGCGAAGATGCTTATCTCGACTCGTCTACATGTTTAGTTTCACAGTCAAATACTCATGACAAAATGCCACAAGTTCAAGCAGTTCCTTCGCGCCACGACGGCCAGGGTGCGCTGCTATCGGTGAGATCCGATCTGTTTGCTGGTTTGTTTCGGTTAATGCCTGTTTCTTTCAGCTTTTTTGCATTGCACCCTGCATGTCCAGCGGCTTCGGAATATATCGATCAGAAAGAAAGCTTTAATCATGTGAAGAATTTGAAACGGGCAAGTCGAGTTCTTGTCTTTTTTTTTTTTTTTTTTTTTTTTTTTTTTTTTTGCTGTCCAAACCTCTGCGCGACTTCAGAGGCAGTGCACCCACGCCGCTCACCTCGACACCCCGTCCACAGCCACAGCCCGGTCGGCCCAGCCGCAGCCCTGGCGCCTGCAATCCACAGGGAGCAGTCAATGTCAAGTCGTCAAGAGGCAACCCACCGGAGGAGACACTGCACTGCTGCCGAGTCACTTCGGTGGTGTTCAGTGGCGCCTGTTCTGATCTAACATACGCAGGACACCACCTACTAAGCCCCCTACTGACGACAATAATTGCTTAGTCGCGGAGCCGGCGTAAGTGAGCTCTCCCTCCGGAGGGCGCCACCACGTCCGTCCAACGACAGCCCCCATGGACTCGCCGCGATACCAGTGACCCCGACGGAACCAAACCAAGACCACAGACGTGGAGAGGACATCGAAATTGAGGTCACCATGGAAGCAGGGCATGAAGGGCCACAGAACTTGAGACATTTTTTTTTTTTATGCTGATCGATGAGAATGAGGATGATTAAGATGATGCTACGGATTTCCATTTCGGTCTGAGACTACATGACAGGGCTGTACTCTACGCTTCCTTTCATAATATATCCCGGCGTCAACCAGGCCCGAGAGATACAGGCACCTGCAGTGTTGGTCAGGAAATTTGAGCATCACTCTCAGAAACGCATCCATTAAGTGGATGAAACTCGACTGTGTGGTCCCAGTCTTCCCAACTGAGCCCGCAGCAAACTCAACTCTGTATGGCACCGGCATATGTCACACTATGATGTTTTAAGGCAAAACATGTATTTCAAAAAGGCCCAAACACTTTATGCGAATGAGTATCTCAAGGGTTTATCTTTAAGGTATGTTACGTAACAAAACATCCACGGCTGAATGCCGCACGTTTGACCCGTCACACAGCACCGCCGACTGCTCGGCTGGTACTCAGCGTGAAGTAACACAGCGATCCGCCTGCGTGGTTTGGGGTGCCTGTTTCTTTCAGACAAAAATACAGCGCCCCACAGGTAGAGGCAAAGGGATAAAATCGATCCGAAATGAAGGTTTCATCATGTTAGAAAGTCAAAACGTGCCTGTCCAGTTCTCGTATGCTGTCTGATTGTCGAGCCAGACATCGCCACGTGTTCATCTGCCATTCATTGCATTTATGCAAAATGCAAGAAATGCTGTAAATTTCGTCAGCTAGAGGGCGTCGTGAAATGAGTTCACGCGCGAAACAGCTTCTCGACACCAATTCCTGACATGTCAGATGGGAAATACAGGTAATCAGATGAGAGACATAGGAAACACTATGCGGCACGTTTATTTCGGGATGAAATGTTGCTTAGGAACTTCTGTGGGACAGCCAACAGCCTGACGCTATCCAAGGGACTACAGCGGAAAGCAACAGCACTCACCTCGTTTTCCCCACTATCCCGCTAACTCTCGTTTCACTTACACAAGTAAGTGACCTCCTCCGGGTAAGGAACAGTTCAGTTCGATGGGCCGCCCATTTAGGTAAGCACATAAGCAACCCTCTCTTACCTGCCCACTGGCTTTGCCGCATGCCTTGTTATTGAAGTATGGTGAATAGACAGACAACCGTGGAATGGGAGCAGACGGAGAGGCAATCAAACCAGCAGGAAGATATGAACGCATTCAGTATGCACAATGGAAATCCAGCTAGCGAAAGACGAAGTTACCATTCATGTTCCATCTGCTTTGCGCTGCCCGACCACTCTTGCTTTGTAGAAGCAAAGATATTGAGTGGTCAGGATCAGTTTATCTCCTCGTTGCCATCTATTTGCATTTGTCGGCGTCCCGTTTGCGTACGCGGGAAATTACTTCTGAGCGAGGGAATTGTTCAACTGGTGTGCTCACACGGGTAGCCATGCATGCCAGCTTCTTTTCTGCTATTCAGTGAGATCTGCATACTGCTTACGCTTAGGTTTTCCCTGCGCGTACAACACCGTGTGTGTCCTTCAGACAGCCACCCCGTGAGCAGTAGATCGACACAGAGCCAATCAGACTCACAGAAAGTGATGAACGCCTTCAGCGTGAGCAGGTTAACTCCAATCTACGAAACGAAGCTATCTACCAAACGAAGTTACTGATCTTGTCCTATCCACATATTTGGGAGAAGGAAAAGACGTTTTCATGAAAAGTTGTTAGTAAACCAGTCACCCGGTTGGAGTCGTTAAGTGTCCTCATCCCCACCACACCAACCTCCCACACACAGTGTAATTAAGAATCGGGGTGGATGAGTGAGGGATGGGAGGTGGAAGAGGGGAGTTAAGATTTCTGTCCACCCACAATCAGCTGGGCGCCGTTCATAAGCATTGTTTTAATCTTTTATCCGAACCGGTCGTCAACCTGCTCAGCTTAAGCTGTGGGAAGACGGGGGTGGGAAGGGGTAGAGATATAAGGTGAGAAGGTGGTGGGTGGTGGGGGGTGGTGGGTGAATGGTATGGTATGCTCGCCTTATCTTCAAGGTGCCAAAACAGCATCATACTTCGGATCTCTTGAAGCAGTTACACTGGCTCAAAATCGAGCACAGACTTCAGTATAAGTCGGCCTGTCTATGTTATAAGGATATCAAAGGTGAAGCGTCTATCTATCTCTCTGATCGCTTCGAAATATATTTTCCTACACGTCCCCTCTGTTCTTCCTCTGAAGGCCGACTTTTTTTTCGAATTCCCCTATATAACCGTAAGTAGAGCATTCTCATTTTCTGCGGGCAATGCTCTGGAATTCACTACCTTTCCATCTACGTCATGCCCTCTCCTTCCCGACTTTCAAGTCTGCACTTAAAACGTATCTGTTCAAACGCCAGTTGCAGGATACCACCTGAAATATTACTAAATTACAACACGTCACTTGCACACTTTGCCCGTGTACAGATGAGTTGTTCACCGATCATATAGTGTGTTTATGTATGCAACATTATGTTCCAGTGTGTGTGTGTGTGTGTGTGTGTGTGTGTGTGTGTGTGTGTGTGTGTGTGTGTGTGTGCGCGCGCGAATGTGCAGTGTGCATGCATGCGTGTGTGTGTGTATGTTTATGACCTGGGAATGCAGAATTGTAAAGAGTGTGTGTGTGTGTGTGTGTGTGTGTGTGTGTGTGTGTGTGTGTGTGTGTGTGTGTGTGTGTGTGTGTTTCTGCTTATATTTTTTTAGATGTTGAATTGTTAAAACTTGTAAAGCATCCTGTAGCCTACGTTGTTAGGATGGCCGCTATAGAAATTGTCCTCATGATGATGATGATGATGATGATGATGATTATGTTGAGGGAGACAGGTTCAACGGGTCTTGAGTCTTTGTTGGTCATCTGTTGAACAGAGTTCAGTTCATATTAAACTTTTTTTTAAAAAATCTCCAATCCATGAATAAATCGTGATCACGTGCACGCAAAGAACTTTGACGCTCTCAGTGTCTGTTCATCTGTCTCTCTTCAATCACCCTAGTCTTTACCACGCCACACCGCCCCCTTTTTCTTCCCTCTCTCTCTCTCTCTCTCTCTCTCTCTCTCTCTCTCTCTCTCTCTCTCTCTCTCTCTCTCTCTCTCTCTCTCTCTGTGTCTCATCTCTCCTCCCTTCACACAGTCAAACGTTTCTTTTGTTCTTTCACCCGGTCCCCCACTCACGACACACAGCCGAGTTTGTGAAGAAGCAGCAGATCAAAGAACCTTTTTTTTTTTCTCTTACAGAGGTCGATGGAGTGATGTTTATAGACATGTTTATGTAGCCATTTCTCTGGTCCTCCTCTCCTTTTCCCGACACCCCTCCCCCCCCTTTCCCCTGTTCTTCCCCTCCCTCCGGTTCGCCCTTGTGCGTGTCCCGCTTTTTGAATTTTCAAAGCGGCTTTGTGGTCTGTGGTGCGTCATCGCTTTAATTAATCTTGATTGGCGGTCATCACAGTAGTGTTTTGTCAGTTTAATTGGCTCAGATTGATGGATTTGACGCTGATGACTTTTCACTTTATTTAGCTTCGACTGAGGGATCTGACTCTGGGATGTTACTACATTAATTAGCATTGATTGGCGGATATCACTGTGGAGTGTTCTCACCGTAATCAGACTTGATTGGCTTGGTTGACATGATATTGTATGTTATTCACCTTTCATGTATGTAGATTGATGAGCATCTGAGAGGTGAGTCGTAATTGTGATTAGCTTTGATTCGCGGCCACTTTAGCGGCGTATTGTTGTCACCACCCTAATTAGTCTTGATTGGCAGACATCGTAATGCCGGATTGCCACTTCAGTCAGCCTGAATTTTCGGACATAGCTGTGGTATGTTATCACCTTGATTAGCCTTTATAAATGAGCATAACAGATGTGTTGTCACCTTAATCAGCCTTAATTGGCGGACAACACAGTATGGTTTTGGCGTGTCACCACCTTAATCAGCTCTGATTGGTGAGCAACAGAGTGTGGTTTCACCTTCATGAATCTTAAGTAGCGGGCTGCTGCAGAGTGTCGTCACCTTAATCACCCTTCACGGGTGAAGTACAGAGTGTGATTTGTGATGTGTATTGATCTTACCCAGCCTCGGATGGTGAACAGTAGAGTGTGGGCTGTGACGTATAATCACCCGAACAGCAAAATGTGGTTTGTGAATTATCACCTTCATCAGCCTTGAAAGATGGCCGGGCAACAGAGACTGCGGGTTTTGAAGCGTTGCGTCTCATAACTAGCCTTGACTGGCGGACGTCAGAACGGTGTGTTTTCGCCTTAATCAGCTTTAACTGGCGAACAATGGCGTTTGGTTTGTGGTGTGCTGTTACTCGTAATTAGACCTGATTGGCGTACTTAACAGTAGTGTGTCGCCTTCACGATCAGCCTTTATTGGCGAACAATAGAATGTGTGATTTACGATGTCGTCCCGGTAATAAAGACAGAAAAAAAAGGTAACAGCCAGATAATGCATTTGGTGAATGAATACATGTGCTGCGGTGCTTACATGAAACTTAACATGCACACATGCGCATGTACCGGCACATGCACACACTTTTTTTTCCCCCAAGACACATTCACATTTCTTTTCATGGCTTAGTTTCAATCCCTCCCTCCTCTCTTTATTCTTCTTTCTCGCCCAGCACGAGCTATTCATTTAATTTTTTTTCTCTTGTTATTGCCAGTATCTCGTGTGTGTGTGTGTGTGTGTGTGTGTGTGTGTGTGTGTGTGTGTGTGTGTGTGTGTGTGTGTGTGTGTGTGTGTGAAGAGAGAGAGAGAGAGAGAGAGAGAGAGAGAGAGAGAGAGAGAGTCGAATGGATGGAGCAAAGAGAAATCACATAACAAAAGAAACAAGAAAAAAACAGCCACACGGAAGAAACTGATGGAAAAATAAGATAATATCAATCAACTCTGCGCGGGAGCTGGTTAAAAGAGAGATTAAAAGAAAAAGACGCAGACAGCAGAACGTTATTGGCCATAAAAAGGGATGAGATTCCCTGTGGGAAGGGACCCGGGAAACAGGAACTGCTGCCCAGAAAACTCCCCAAGGTTGCACAGCCGGCAGGCTTCCATTTCATGGCAAGATGGGTGAGAACAAGAGATAGGATCGGAACCGGCCGCCATTTTGGCCGTGGTTAGCGGCGCGACGAAGTCGTGGCCGGAAGATCGGGGATTCGAATCTCCTCGGAACAGATAGTGTTGCTGTAAAGCCTCGCTGAAAGGACTTTCCGAATAAAGATTGCCTTTCCATTAAACATTTTGCCAAATAAAGATTTATCTGCCCATATAAAGACGCGCGGCGCGCGCGGGGGCTTTTGTCTGTGCGGGCGGGCGTGCTTTCGCGCGCACGTGTGTGTGTGTGTGTGTGTGTGTGTGTGTGTGTGTGTGTGTGTGTGTGTGTGTGTGTGTGCGTGCGCGCGCGCGCGCGTGCACGCGCGTAGAGTTTGTTTGTTCTGTCTGTCTCTCTCCCTCCCACCTCTCTAACTCTCGTTCCCGCACCCTTGATTTTTCTGTGGTTTTGCAGAGGACTATTTTTATAGTGACTTCTGAAAGTTCAATGTCAGTAACTTTCTCTTTACTGTTGCTGCCTTTGCGCCCTTCCTCACCCACCCCCCCCACCTCACCCCCCACCCCACCCCGCTCTCTCTTTCTCTCTCTCTTTCCTTTTCTCTCTCTGCTATTGTCCATCGTTTCTCCTGTATGTGCGGTCCACTTTCTAATCTTTGTTTTAAGAGTGCTTACACCTTTTTTGTGTGTGTCTTGTTCCTATTCATAACATTGTAGAGATTTTGTTTGTTGTGATCTGGTAGTGAGAGTTAAACTTCTGGGAAGGACGCTGGTTGTTCTGCGGTGCGATTTGCTGATATAGCCTTTCTTAAACTGTTGCATATTTTTTTTTGTGTGTGTAAACCAAGGGCGGTAAACCAAGACTGTCGACATTTTAGCCATCCTGATGGGTATTGTTCTTACATTCTATACATAGTTGTCTTTTTTTCTTTCTTTCTTTTTTCTTTTCTTTCTTTCTTCTTTCTTTCTTGTGTTTTAGAACAGGACTTTTCTTTTATTTCAGGAGGGTAATGGGTGGCTCGCTGGACCATGATAGACGTGATCACAGTCGCTTCTCTGTAAAGACCAATTTAAAAAAAAAAAAAAAAAGGGGGGGGGGGGGGGTTCAGGAAGCCATTACATAGAGCTTTGAGCGTGTTACCGTCTCTGCAACGAGGAATGGAGACCCGGTAGGATGCCGGGGACAGATTCTGTGCAAATTGAATCCCTGCCTTCTGGAAGTTCTGTGCTAGTAACTTCCACTTTCTGTCACTGTCCTTGACCATGAGATTTGTCCCCCTTGTCTTTCTTTAATGTCTGCTGTTTGTCTTTTTCCTCCTCTGTGGCCTATTCTGCCTGTGTTTGCTCTATAGTCTTTTGCAGGTTTTTTTTTTTTTTGCTCTGGTCACGATTTTTAACGTAACAGCGTCCCTCTCTCTGTCTCTGTCTGTCTGTCTGTCTGACTGTCTGTCTGTCTGACTGTCTGTCTGTCTGTCTCTCTTTATCTGACAATGAAGAAATGAGACTATTTTATTAACTTGCTTGCATCCCTTATGTGGCATCCGTGGTCTGTAAGTACCACGTCTGTACTCCACTTGCTTTTGCGGTTGTCGAAAGTCTGCAGAATGTGCAGGCTGATGGAGGTTGGTGGACAAGGAAATAGTGGTGTGGGAGGAGGCGAGGGAAGGGGAATGAAGGAAGGATGGCGGTGCCTCTTGGGGCCGTGATGAAAAGAAAAAAAGATATACCCGAAGTACCAGTGAGACTCTAGAGTGTGCTTTTCTCAGCTACCGAACTGACCAGCCGGGAGCAATCCTGTACCTCTCTTGGAAGCCTGCGCTATGTTGATACAGGGTGCAGGCACGCACAGGGCATGCCAGTGTGTGATGGCCGCGGGACGCGACACAGTAGACTCTCTATGGAAGCGTCTCCATAGATGAAGTACCACCAGTTAAACTCTTGCGCGCAACCCATATCCCCATGCGCTGTTTCGCTGACAAGTGATGACAGTACATTCTCCAGACTCTGCGAAACCTTCGCCACATAGTCTTACGTGCCGTGCCTTCCGAAGAGTACCCCGTTTGCAGTCTTTAACGCTGTCGACGTACGTTTCCCTTGATAAGCCAGCTTTCTGTTGACCTGCTGCGTACGAAGACTGCGGCAGAACGAGCCCGTGTGTCGAGTGTGTACGGGAGATTCAGAAAAAGACGGTTTGCATTAACGCTAATGACAGTGCAGTGGCAGCAAAGTAGATAAATGAACGAATGAATGACTCGATCTACAAGTAATTAAATAAGGGAACAAAATGTATACATAACAGAAGCAGACAAGAACAGAAATTTGTGTGGCGGACAGACTCTTGCCCCCATTTATCTATCTATCTATTCATTTTTATTTATTTTGCTCACACAACTCCCGTGCCTTCCCAGTATTGCATTACTTACTCCAACATTGCTCCGTTGTTTACATTACCACGCCAAGGGAAGTCATCCAACAGGATTTACGCCGGAGCCCCTTATTCAAAACTCCACCAGATAATTTCCCTTTAAAAAAATGGCTTCTTTCTACAAACATTTAAGTCGGGTTCGTTTCAAACAATAAATGTGTCAACTTTGGTATACATTCGACATTCATGAAGATGATTTTGTGCGTTTTCTTGTTGAATTCATTTTCATCCTTGACAGGAAGAAGACGCAAGGGAGAGAAATCATATTTGAAGGCTTGTGAGCGGAACTTCTCCTACGCGAGTGACGCAACCGTATTGCGCCCCCTCCCCCACCCTCCCACGCCCCCCCCACCTTGCACAGCTATACCTTGCACATCATTTGCAGTTCAGATGGAAGAAGATGAAAGTTGTGTGGTTTGATTCAGTCGGCATGGTAATGTGCCGCTGTGCTGTCAGTTCTTGGATTCTGCGTGTGCTTCATTCAGGCACGAAGGGGGGATGCGTGAGGAAGTTCTTCCTGGGAACTGATCCTGTTGACAACCTTTTTCTGCCCTTCCTGTTTGTGGGTGCGTCGGAACAGACACACGCACGCATGCGCGCGCGCATGCAGTAGGTAAACACTCATTACATGTACGCACGCAATCATGCTGGCCCGCACGCACGCACGCACGCACGCACGCACGCACACACACACACACACACACACACACACACACACACACACACACACACACACACACACACGCATACACACGCGCGCGCACACACACACGCATGCACGCACTGGTTGAATTGTTCTGGAAATCCCCATACAATCATCTCTCTCTCACACACCCACGCACACACGCGCGCGCACACACACACTCACACACACGCAAGCACACACACACACACACACACACACACACACACACACACACACACACACACACACGCACACTTGCATTTACACACAGGGAGGCATTTGAATACCTATGGGCATGCACACCTATATTTCACACACCTATACGCACCTTCCACAGCCGTAAATGTGAGTGAGTGTGTGTGTGTGTGTGTGTGTGTGTGTGTGTGTGTGTGTGTGTGTGTGTGTGTGTGTGTGACAGACAGACACAGAGAGACAGAGACACAGAGAGAGAGAGAGAGAGAGAGAGAGAGAGAGAGAGAGAGAGAGATGATTGTGTGGGGATTTGCAGAACAATTCATGCGCCTTCAGTAATGACTCCAAGTGTCCCGAACGGCCACGCTCATGCACATGCTGGGGGAGATTGTGGACCAATTCATGTGCCATTCACCGATGACTCTAATGTCTCAAACCGTCTGGCCGATCGCTCACCCCCTTCTCTCTTAGCGCTTTGCCTCCACCCACTTCTTCTTTCCTTCCCATCCAGCCCTTTGTATCGATCTCTGTCTCTTTGTCCAGGCATCGTCTTTCCAGGGAGTCATTTTGGCGCGGGATTGAGAGAGAGAGAGAGTGAGAGTGGATGGTGGTGACGGAAAGGGAGATTGGAGAGGGAGGGGCGGGGGAGGTAGTCTCAGACGAGGTGGGTATGTGACCAGTCTACACACACCCGTCGGACCACATAGTGTAAATACTGTAATCACCATACCTCTCGTCCTCCTCCCCTCCCCTTCCCTTTTTTTTTTTTTTTTTTTTTTTTTCAGAATTCCATTTCACAGCCCTCCGACTTAAATTTTTTTTTCCCTCTCCGGGGAATTTAGATGTACAGCAAATCTACCATTTTATAACCGTAACTCTGTGAATGCTGAAATTGTTATTCCTGTCATTATTATCAGTTTCGAAGTGAGGTGACTGCAGGCACGAAATTGAAGCAATCTTACAAGACAAATTACTTTGCTGCCGAACGAAAGAAACAAAGTTCTCGACAAATACGACGCGTTTCAGCCTCCTTGTTCTTCTATGGGCAAGACAAACAACATTCAAGACAGGAAAAAACGAGGAACGAACAGTCTGTATAGCTCCTCAAATTGGGCGTAAAATGGATGTTATTACAACTGTTAGTATTACATGAATGTTACAGACATTGTGTGGTTAATAAACCAGTCGTTAACGCGCGGAAGAAATGGCTTAAGAACGTCAGGGCCTGGCTGATGGTATCGGTGTATAATTAAATGCACGGCAGCTGTCAGCTCTTTACTGTTTTTCCTTTAAAAAAAATCACCGGAGCAGTCAGCCATCCAGCCAGGCATTCATTCAGACAGTTTTAAAATCGTGTAAAAAAAAAATCAACGGGGTGCCAGGTCTCCGCATCCAGCCCAGGCATTCATTACAGACATTTAAAAATCGTGTTTTTCCGTTTTTTTTCTCAACGTCATTTTTCTTCCTTGTTTGACATTTATCTGACCCTCAGAAGCCAGAAATATCGAAACGCGTGGCTATCATTGTGATGCTTTCTATTTGTCACACTGATCCCCATTAGTTATCTATACACAGTCCAAGGAACATTCCTTTTTTCAGATTTTTGGTGCTAGACATGCCATTGTTCATAGATCGAAGAAAGTTTCCTTGTCGTTTTTGTCTTTGCCCCCCCACCCCCCTTTCTTTGAATAAAATTCCCCCCCCCCCCCCCCCCCTGTTTTTTCAGATTTTTGTTACGGGATAAATGTGTGTGTGTGTGTGTGTGTGTGTGTGTGTGTGTGTGTGTGTGTGTGTGTGTTGTGTGTGTGCGTGTGTGTGTAAAATTAAGGTTTGGGTTGTTCTATTTTCATAATTGAGATTTATAATCTTTTGGCCAGTGATTGATAATTGTTGTGGTGGTAGTTTTTTCCTGCACACGAGACGCATGTACGCACACGTCCGAATCAACAGAAGAAAGGTGTTCTCACAAATGCAGACACTCTGTCTGTCTGTCTGTGTCTCTCTGTCTCAGTCTCTGTCTCTCCTCTCTCTGGCTCTGTCTCAAAGCGTATTGACATTTAGCAAAATGATAAAAGAATGTCAACATTTTGGTTGTGAAAAGTATGTTTGATAGAACTGGCGAAACAAAAAGTTCAGCTCAGTTAACGTCTTTCCTTGTTTTTCGCGTTCACTCGTATTTTTGCGCCGCCTCGTTCCACCCCCGTCCGTTCCACCTTTCATTTGTCTCTCTGTTGTCTCCACAATTTCATTCTCTTTGTCTCCGTCCGTCCGTCCGTCCGTCTGTCTGTCTGTCTGTCTGTTTCTCTCCCTGTGTCTATGTGTGTTTTGTCTGTCTGTTTCTCTCCCTGTCTCTGTCTATGTGTGTTTGTCTGTCTGTTTCTCTCCCTGTCTCAGTCTCTGTGTGTCTGTCTGTCTGTCTGTCTGTCTGTCTGTCTCTCTCTCTCTCTCTCTCTCTCTCTCTCTCTCTCTCTCTCTCTCTCTCTCCCCCCCCCCCCCCCCTCTCTCTCTCTCCCAAATTTCATGTCCTTTGGATAGTGATCTGTTATCATTCATATGCAAAATTTTAGCAAATATCTTTAACACTGAACACATGAATTTGTTAGAAAAAAAGGTAATGTCCAGTCTCTCCGTATTCCGAATCTTTCGGTGTTTTGAATGTATTCCCAGAAATTTCAAGGCACAAAGGTGAATCGTTTTAAATATGAGTTACGGTAGCATACAACCTCGCAATTCAGCTCCATAAAGAGCTATAGGTTGTACTTACGAATTCCAAAAATTTCCAGAAAACTTGAAGTGACTTAAGTCTGTACAGTTGTTGCAAAATGTAGCATAACCCATTCTTTCCTATACTTGCAAGATCTTGGCAAGTATCTCCAAAACTAAGTCCAGTAGATAAATAAATACCGAGGTGCTCATAACAATTAGCAATATCTGTTTCCTCCCCTCCGTTTAACTGCTAGATGGGCACCTCTTCAAAATAAAACAATATCATATTTTTGCATGTTTTTATTCTAAACTGGTATCTGGATGCCGTGTTATATACATTATCTAACTGAGCCTGAAGACCAGTTGGTGTTTTATGCAATAAAGCTACATAGTTTGCTGACAACAGAATAAACAATTGTAGAACATCTAATGTGAGTATTGCGCTATGTCTGACCTTCCCGATTATTTTTAATGTTGGTTCATGTATGAAAAGAAACACCCCGTATTTTACATCTTTTATGCAAATTATGTAATCCATAAAATCGTGCCCGTGATTTCACGATGTTATGTATACTTTTAATGCATCGATACTTTTGGCTTGTGGTTCCATTGATTTTGCAGCGTAGGCCAACGTAAAGACGTTAGTAGTAAGTTGAAGACCTTTTGAAAATCAATAAAGGCTACACACAATTTATGATTCCACGAAAACTGCTTCTGTATGACAGCTAAGAGTAAATATGCCATTAACATTTAAGACATAAAAAAAAAATCAAATCCAACTAATCATTCACCAATACGATCATTTTGTGTGAATCCACTCTTGAAACCAGAATTATTGTATTGAACCATACTGCTTACTACTTATATCACAGAATGATGCTCCCCTGTATTGCTCGGATCATTGGCTTCTCCTTTCTTAAATAATAGCACTGTACCCCATTCAGTCCAGTTTTTTTTTTTATCCACATAGTTCTTTATATTGAGAAAGCTAAGAAAAAAATAACAACGATGTTTCCGGGATTTTCAATCAGTTCTCCAATTATACCATCAGAACTTGCGGCTCTGTTACTCTTTAGTTTTTTTTTTTTCCATCACGTCATTGCTGATATGCTTCGCTTCTTGAAATTGGACGGTCGAAGTAATCATGTACTTTTGTTCGAATCAGTTATGATTTCTTCTTACATGTCTGTGTCACTTTCATGAACATCTTTAAAGTGATTTTGCCGGTCATAAATAGAGGTATTGTGCAACTGACTTTTTTCTTTCATTGACATTTTCTGCATATGCGTCTAGATTGTCGATTATCTTATACAAAATTAACTAAGTTGTGGAATAGAGTAGAATTGTGCTCGCTGTTTTTCCTCTTTAGAAGATCCTTATACTGTTTTCGAGCAATACAACAAGCTTTACGAGAAGAGTCTTTATCCTCATCATTTCATGGTTTCCGATGTGTTCTCAGAAGTTTTTGCGTATTCAGTTTTTTTTCTAAGCAGTCTTGGCCAAACCAATCAACATTCTTCGCACCATTACTTATTCTTATTTGTTTCTTCATGCACTCGGCCAGATACAGCGGGAAATGTTGTTACGATTATTAGATGCAAGTGCTAGGAACACGTGTTTTGGGGTGTTCGTAAGTAACTCTTTCGGAATGGTTTCGGGTTTGTATGGTTAAAGCAAGGAGTGAAAAGTGTAAAGAGGTTCTTGCATGTTTTTTGTCGAAGACTTGAAGCATTGGCCGAAGCATATTGAATAATTCTATCGGCCTTTTATCAAAGTTTGGTTTTAAGTTTTGTGATTATTTTGTATTGCAATGTGATTTAGTATAATGTGTATATGTATAGGTAGGCGTGTTTGTATATGTGTGTGTATATTTTTATGTTCTCTCTCTCCTCCCTCTCCCTGTGTGTGTGTGTGTGTGTGTGTGTGTGTGTGTGTGTGTGTGTGTGTGTGTGTGTGTGTGTGTGAGAGAGAGAGAGAGAGAGAGAGAGAGAGAGTGTGTGTAACCTTTTCATTTTATATCTTTTTTTTTTCGTGTAGTATCACCAATTAATAATAATAATGAAGACAATTTCTATAGCGCCCATCCTAACAACGTAGGCTGCAGGGCGCTTTACAAGTTTTAACAATTCTACATCATCTTACCAATATATATATATATATATATATAAACAGAACACACACACACACACACACACACACACACACACACACACACACGCACGCACGCACGCACGCACGCACACACACACACACACACACACGCACTGGAACATAATGTTGCATACATAAACAAACACAATATGACCCGTGAACAGCTTATCTGTACACGAGCAAAGTGTGCAAGTGACATGTAGTAATTTAGTAGTATTTCAGGTGGTATCCTGCAACTGGCGTTTGAACAGATACGTTTTCAGTGCAGACTTGAAAGTCTCTGGAAGGAGGGGGCATGACGTAGATGGAATGGTTTGTGAATTCCAGAGTATTGCCGCAGAAAATAAGAATGCTCTAGAACCGTGCTGCTTTCGGTTGTATGAGGGAATTCGAAAATTCTGTCATCCGAGGAAGAACGGAGGGGACGTGTAGGAAAATATATTTCGAAGCGATCAGAGAGATAGGCAGGCGCTAACCTTACAACACAGACAGTGTAATTTCTCCTAGAGATCCGAAGTATGTATGCATGCTGTTTTGGCACCTCTAAGGTAAGGCGAGCGGCTGAATTTTGAACACGATGTAGTGGCATGAGTAAGGCTGCGGGTACACCAAGTGCTGAAATCACGTTAAATAAGAAATTAATTCATTCGAAGACTTGCAGATGGCCGATGGCAAAACTGAGCCGAGCACACACAGAAAGGGGACAGATTCTCATTGTACGAAAAATCTGAATCATCGAGAAATTGTGAAATGTGGTTTTCGATATTGATAGATGTATAAACATTACATGACCAAGTTTAGATTTGGTGTATCGGATAAACCAGCACATCGTCATTCATAAACAATAGTTCGTGTAGATACCCTGGTATTCCACGTGAATTTGATACAAATCCATGTAAGCTCCGTATAATGTAGCTAATGATTAATAAAAGAAACAAAACTATTTTGAGAAATTTGTGTATACACTTGTAAAACAAAGCCTCGAAAAGGCGGGCTGTTATGTTTAACATAACGAAGATACAGCTCAGTATGTTATGATTGTGTAACGTAGATTTTGTAGCAGTAAGTTTACTAGGTTGTAAGTCTAAGATGATACATTGTTTATTACGTACGTTTTTGTGTATTTTTGTGCTTTGAATTTGTATTCTGTGTTCGTGAACTCCAAGCCACCTCCATCCATCCACCATTCCCAACCCCTCAAGCCTCAGACAGGATTGTAGCCTGTACTGAATGAATATTCATTCATCTCTCACTCTCTCTCCATGTTTGTTTATCTGTCTGTCTGTCTGTCTGTCTATCTCTCTTTTCGTTTTCGGTATAAACACACACACACACACACACACGCACGCACGCACGCACGCACGCACGCACGCACGCACGCACGCACGTACGCATGCACGCACATACATACATACATACATACATACAGAGAGAGAAACAGAGACAGAGACACAGAGAGAGAGAGATGACAATCAGAACTGCACAATTGCACATACACACAAACTTACACAAAAGTTTCTGGGCAAAGGTATGGCCGTACATTTTGTCCGGTAATAAAAACAGTGAAACCCGCTTGGATTCCACCAGCGACCACGTTGAATAATTCATGGTTAGCTGATGGAACTCAGTGTCCATGAAGCCTCGCTCCCTTCCCACAAAACGTCTCTCTTTCTTCAGACGTCTCCTCTCATAGTTTACGGAGCTGACTCCAATTCCAGTTTTGTTTGTTTTGTTCTTGCTTTTTACTTTTTCTTTTCTTGTTATCCATCCGTTAAGCGCTGACTCGCGTCCCCCAAGTCCCAGGGTTAAAACAAAATTCACTAGATGACACGTAATGTTCATTATTGATTTTTGGTGACAGCCACGTACCGTGTTGCGAACAGGTTTAGGTAATCATTTGAGAAATAGCTAGAACCTGTTGAAAGTAAAGTTTGTTTCAGAAACAGCTTGACTTAGTTTCGGAACGTTTTGACACAGTGTCATTGACGGGTCTGTTGGTTATGAGTGAAGGTTTTCCAGCACTGCAGAGGGCAAATTTTATTTATTTCTCCTGCGAACGAAAATCTGCTAGGAAAGTTAAAGGAACTACGTGAAGATAGACGATGCTCATTTGGTCGTCATTGATTGGTTTAGGAGCATGACAAAGGAGCAAACGCTTTTTTTTTTTTAACTTTTTTTTCCGTTTCATAATTGGAAATGACAGATGGTTTTCATTTCGGATCTGTCCTTGACGAGTAACGTGCTGTTCACAGTCGTCATTGTCTGGTTTCTTCAGGCAGCTCTCGCGCGACGTTCATAGTTATCATCATGGGGAGTCACTATATTGGATTGGAAGGGGAAGCCCACGTCCATGCAAGCCACTTTGTGTGATTGAGCCGGAAGACACTGTGTCATGTGGTGAACCTTCATACCTCACATTACAGTTTATTTTTTTGTGTGACAGACAATATGAAGAACTTTAGTATCTCTGGTTACTACATGCAACGCGCGAATACATTTTTCACATTACATCTTTTTTTTTTTCTTTTTTTTTTTTTGAGATGGTGATTTTTCCTTTCAATTATTCTGAGTCAGGGACCCAAGCTGCAGAGACAAGCTGTACGTGCATTTGTTTTTCTGGCAGTCTTGCTTTTTTTTCACCTGTTCTTGGTTCGGTTTCGTTTTGTGACCGCTTTCTTTCCTGTTTGGTGCACTAGTGATCGATTAGTCTGTTTCTGTATTCGTTGGTTGTTCATCTTCTGAGTGTGGCTTGTTTGTTGTTATTGTGTGTGTGAGGTTAGCCAGACTACACATCCTTGTAACAAAACTGGTTCCACTGACTTTTGAATATTAGATTTGGAACGGTTGAGCTGGTATCATTGTATCGTGTGGAGGTTACCCAGACTTCAGATATTGAATTTGGATCAGTACACGTCAGCAGCTGCGTTCTGTCTGGTGCAAAGGGTAACTAGAACTTTCCAAGACAAATTATTTCCTGGGGAAGAATCTGGAGAATGCGTGCCGCCAGCTTTTAGGGGGTACTTTTCCAGCGCAGTGCATGCACGGATTTGACCTTCTGCCGAAAAACGATCACTGGGAAAAGTTTAACGAGCAGCGACACGAGTTCATTTTTCGGCATCATCGATTGTGGAAAGGGCTCACTGGAAGGAACAAATGTTGGCCTCCTTTCCCCCCGTTTCGTAATTAGAAATTGTACACGGTTTTCGTTTTTGATCTCAGCGTCGCAAGTGACATGCTGTCAAAAATTGTCCGTGTCCGAGTTTCTTCATGCAACTCTTCCTTACGTTCACAATAATCATCATGAGTCACTGTCGAATTTAAAGGGAAGCCCATGTCCATGCAAGCTGTTGTGTGTGTGTGATTCAGTCGGAAGGCCTTGTATGATTTGGTTGAAGTTTTTATTTCACGTGGCAGTTTTTCTTTATGGCACACTGTAGAATATGGAACACTTTGTTACGTCAGGTTGCTGCGTGCAGTGAGGAATTATGACTTTTGAAAGAAAAAAAAGATTTTAATTTTATTTCATCGTCCCAGACTGCAGAAACAGGTCGCGTGTTTCTTGGCTGCTCTTGGCTTTTTCATGTGTGTCTTTTGTTTCACTTAGGCGTAGTGTTTGTAGTACATGTTTTCTTTTTAGAGCTCTGGTAATCCATTGGTGCATATCTCCATTGTTGGTGGTGAATACGTTGAATTGTGCTTGGTTTCTCCGTTATTGTTTGGTGAAAATATAATCCCCAAAATCCATTAACTCGTATGCAGATTGTGATCATGGTGGTGGGTGATGGTATGTGTGTATGTGTGTGTGTGTGTGCATATGCACACATGTGTTGAAGAGAGGGGAGACTGCTCGAGAGGTATGGAGCGGTGGTACAGAGGCAAGACACACAACTTTGCTGGACATACTCATCCAACCCCGTTGTTATTGATTTGGGCATCACTTCAATAAACGGCCGCAAGCTGCGATCCATAATGCAGAGTTGAACACTGGCCTGTTGTGCAAAGGAAAACCCGCGAACAGTTGTCAGCCCCGTGAAAAGCCTGGAGATGATGTGCCGCAAGTTTTGTACTATCGGCCATGAGTGAATCATTTCCTGAGCAGTGCACGAACAGATTTGACCTGCGGCCGAAAATCATGTCTGGAAAAAGTTGAACGAGCTGCCACACGAGTTCATGTTTGTCATGATCGATCGCAGCAGGTGCACGCTGAAGAAGCGAATGTCGCTCCATTTTTCTCCGTTCTGTAGCAGGAGATCACGAATGCTTTTAATTTCTTTTCCTCCTTGGCAAGCAGCATGCTGTCGAAAGTTTTTGTTATTTTTTTTATTGACCTAAAGCTTGTACGGGTTCCTCCATGGAGGTGCTACTCTCATTCAAGGGTAGCCACTGTTCCGGGTTTGAAAGGGAGGTCATATCTACACAAGCTGTTTTATGTGATAAGCAGGAAAAGCCTTGAGTGATCTGGTTAAGCTTCATATTCGCAGTGCCATTTTCCTCATGACGTATGTAGAACATGGAAAAATCATAATGTCAGTTCCCCTCATGTAATGACGATAGTCTTTTGTTTGTTTTTTTGTTTTGTTTTTGTTTGTTTGTTTTTCAATAACAAATCCAGAAAGGGCGATTTTCTGCATTTAGTTTAGTCTGCTGACAGAAGTTGCAGTTTTCTTGAGAGGTTCTTTGCTTTCATCTACCTTCTGTGATTCTTATGGCTATATTTGTGTAGATTTTGACTGTACTTTCATGATTTGGTGAACTTATCAATCGGTCTGTTTCTCTATTGATATATCTGCTCAGCTTTAGTTGGTTTTCTTTGTGTGTTTGTTTAAACCTTTAATTCATGATTTATATATTTCTGTCCATCGATGTTGATTTTTTGTCAACACTTTAATCAACAGCCCAGACGCACACATCTATACCCGTTTATTGTTTACAAGAGTCTTAAATAGTTCGCTGCCTTGATTCAGTTTGAATGTATTATTGGTGAAAGTAAAATGCATCTGAAGAAATGTATTGTGTGCGTGTATCTGTTTTGGTGTATATGCACTATTATATCATGTTAATAATAGAATTCATTGTTTTTTGTTGACTATGGAATTTGATGTGACGTACTCTGTATTTCCCGCACATGTTTGTGATTTATTTTTGTATAGCCCAAGGGTGACTTGGAGTGAAGATCTGAATCCGATATTGA
>JADBJO010005781.1:129965-151890 GCA_016801955.1 Conus betulinus | reverse complement strand
CTCGTCGTTTGCTGCTGATGCTCCGAGTGTTTGTGAGTCCGTTGTGTTAGCTGTGTGTGGGAACGGCGGCTGCAGCATCTTCTGCGACTGCGACAGCGCTACGTCTTATAGTTTCTCTCTCTCTCTCTCTGCTCTCTCCTCTCTCTCTCTCTCTCTCGTCTATTTTAAAAGTTACGTCGGGTAAATGTTCGGTTCCTTAAGTCATCATCATGATGACTCATCATGATCAGCATGTTCGTCATTATTATCATCATCGGGGGGCGGCGTTGGGCATCGGGAGGGCTTGGGCTTGTTCTTCTTGATTTTGTCTTTTTACGTCTTATTGGTGCTTTACGGGCGAGGCTTCTGCGTTTTCGGCTTATTCTTCTCTATCTCGGCGGGCGCGCTTCTTCTTCTTATTCTTCGTCGGTCTTCTCCTCTCATCCGCTCCTCATCCTCCTTAATCGTCGTCTTGTACTTCGCTTTTTCTTCTTCTCGGCTATTGGCTCTTATTCTCCTCCTACTCCTCATCCTCCCCTAATACTCCGCCACTTCTTCTTCTTCTTTCTTCGTTACTTCCACTCTGCCGTGGGGGTAAGGTTTTTGCCGGAGCCTGCAAACGCTCTGCTCTGAATTTAATCTCAGTCCATTCAAAACCACTTGCTCATCCCGCATGGTGGCTAATAACAACAGGCAGTGGGTTTGATGGCAGCATCACTTCAGCATCCTCCGTGATTCGTCTGTCTTCAAACATCCTCCCATAGTCCTTTCCCCCCCCCCCCCCAATCCGTCCTCCCTCTAACTTTTTTTTTCACGGTATATTTCATTTTTCATTTCCATATCGTGGACCACACTGAGCTCCCCGTGGTCAGGGTTCTCTGTGGTATTCATACCTGTCTCCATTTCTTTGATAATTGTGGTCTACATTCTTTGAATGATTGATCATTGTCTACCGGTTTACCTGCACTGCTCCTAGTTCTCCGCTGAGGGTATTTCACTGGGATGACCTCCCTCACACCTTCTTTTCACTGCGAGTGGTGTCAATCCATCATCTCTTGTCGCTGTGGCCTTGCATGGAGACGTTGACTGGTGAAGTGTTGTCAGTGGAGGGGACGTTTGTGGCCAGCTAGACTCGTTCTCAGTGGTCTGTCTGTGACTGGATACACTGGTTGCACAGGTCCTCTGTGTCAACCCGGTTGATTTCCGAGAGAGAGAGAGACGAGAGGAGGCGAGATAGAGAGAGAGAGAGAGAGAGAGAGAGGAGAGAGAGAGAGAGAGGGAGAGTCTAGAGAGATGAGGCTTATATTTGAGGGGGATAATTAATTGGGGGTATGTTGGTCTGGATTTCGCCTGCGTATCTCTCTGACTCTGACCCTAATCCTAACCCTCTCTCTCTCTGTCCAAAAATCTGTCTTTCTGTCTTTCTGTCCTGTCTGTCTGTCTGTTTGTTTGTTTGTTTTTGCTCCTCTCCTCGCGGGGGTCTATCTCTCTCAGCGGGGGTCTCTCAGGAAAACGACCAAGAAGGCGGAGAGGAGGCATCATGTCACAAGATGGGGGGGGACAAGGGGGGGGGGGGGGGGCCATTTCTATTTTCGAGAGAGAGGAGGGAGCGAGAGAGAGAGAGCGAGAGAGATAGAGATGTGAGAGAGAGAGAGTGAGAGATCAACGTGATATAGTACCTAATAATTAATTTTGGGTCTATGTGCATGGAGGAATCATGTTGGCACTTTGTTCTCAAGCTCGCTCTCTCGGTGCTCCTCTCTCTCGGTCTCTCTCTCTCTCTCCTCCATCTCTCTCTCTCTCTTAAAAATAACAGGAGATTAACTCTCTTTCCGTAGTTAACCCACAAACCGCAGTTCTCTCATCAAAAAGAGATTGTAAACTCAAAAGCCCCCTTCTCCTCACCTGTCAATGGGCCGAGGAACATACTCTTTAAGCTGCGTAGGGGACCATTAACATAATCGGTCTCCTGAGCTATGTCAGTCCCTAAGAACGAAGAACCTCGAAACGTCCACAGTGCGACAGAGAACGGAAAAACAAAGCAAAGTCTGACTTACTTATATGTCTTTTATTAATTCAAAACAAATCCCTGGACTGGCAGTGAGTCTGGACTGATAAACTATTCTTTCGTCTGGGCCAGGGAGCAGATTGTCGATCGTACAAGGACCACAAGGCGTGTTGCTGTTAGACAAGTGGCCGTGCGGGGGCGACAAATTTCGCTTGGCAAAAGACTTACAGACAGTGGAAAACAACACAGAGCAAGTGCTTCTTGCGCGCACGCCCACGCAAGCACATAACGCGCGCACACATACACATATCGATTTATAACTTAATGCTTTTTGAGACCAAAATTCACTTCCAATCAGCTTCCAACATCACATGCGTTTTTGTGGTGGGAAAATTTTGGTGACTAATGAACATATACTTTTTGTTTTTCCACTGTAAGGTAAAAATGGAAAACCTGTCTGCCTACGTTTTACCTGAAAAAGTCCCCGAACGACGTTTTTGACAGAAACAAAACCTCTTTTGATTTTGTGACATTATTTTAGAACTTGTTCAGAGTACCATTTTTAGATTCCTTTAATAAGTCTACTTTCACGTTTATATGTTCTTCAGCGTTCTTATGATTTTTAAAATGTTTTTTCTAGTTATGTTATAGGTCTCGAATTTTTATTCATGTTTAACACTTTTTTTTTTTTTTCCGATTTTTTTCCATTCTTACCCTCCTTTTACACTCTTTTTTTTCACATTTTTACTTCTTTTTCCATTTAGACTTTTTCTGTTTTCTGTCACACTGTTGTCTATCTCCCTCCCTCAGTTGCCTGTCGTATCCACATGCAATCTTCCCGATGTGAAATTATCACCAGCACAACTCCTATTCCCTTACAACAACAACAACAACTACTACTACTACTAACTACCACCCACAGTTGTTGTTGTTGTTTGTTCTTGCTGCTGCTGCTATTTACCATCGTCGTCGGTCGCCAACACTACTTTTTTATACTACTATTTAAAGCTTTTTTTAGGTTACTTCTTTATCTCCATCCCCGTGTATCCTACTTTTACTCCATCCCCGTATATTCTACTTTTATTCATTATCATCACTATCTTTCCTGTTTTTTTTTTTTTTCATTTTCCTTTCTTTTTTGTAATGATTATGATCTTACTCTTCAGATATCGGGTGTCTGTGATACAAAATGAAGTCAAATTTTTTTACTGTTACGGGCGAGATTTACGTCTATTGGCCTGAGGCCCTTAAGGACAAGGTTCCTGCAGACATAAATGTCTACAATCTTTTTAAGAAGTCAAATCCAGTTAATCATCTAATATGTTGCTAGCCACAAGTTCCATGTGGGCTACAAGCAACATGATTCAAATATGTTTTCAACCATTTCTCATTCTTCCAGGTACCTCTCTATTTTTCATCTTTTTCCCTTTCCGCCGCAAGCTCTCTTTTTTCTTTCTTTTTTTTTTTTTTCTTTTCTTTTTGCCCTTTTCTTTTTTTTTCTCTTTTCACATTTGTGCACTGCATTTCCCTTTCCTCATTCGATCTGCCAAGAACGGGTAACCCACACTAAATCAGGGGTCAGCGTTCTCGGGTCATATTTGTTGGACCTGTCTTACTCTTGACCATTATCTGAAAGATCGACTGTAGTCGACCTGGTTTTGCCCCGGACACTCTTATTAGTCTTCCACTAAAGTGTTATCTGTTTAAAAGACCTCCTTCATACCTCTTCCTCGTCCTCGACGCAGTGTCAAAGCCATGATCTCCTGTGTCTGCGGTCTTGAAGAAGGGCGCTAACTGGATAATGGATGGTCAGATCTCCTGTGCCTGCAGTCTTGAAGAAGGACGCTAACTGGTTAATGGATGGTCAGGGAAGAGCGGTGACTGATGGGCGGAGACACTCCTTTCAAGTGGTCGTCTGTCGGTAGAGCAAGAATGGTCAAGAGGTGTACTCTTTGTTTGACAGGAAGGTGTGGAGGGTGGTAGGGGTCGGAAGGCATGTACGGTTTATGTGTGTCAAAAAAAGAACTCGAACTCTCTCCTCTCTCTCTCTCTCTCTCTCTCTCTCTCTCTCTCTCCTCTCTCTCTCTCTCTTCTCTCTCTATCTCCCGGCTCTTCTCCTCGACGTATGAGTGTGTCTCACCACATCTTCGAGTTGTGTTTGCTATTTTGATATTCAAAGATCATTGTTTTTGAAAAGAACAAATGACACAGGCTGTTTTCGTGGTGAATATTGTATGTCTATTTGTAGGCAAGTTTAGCGCGCCTAGGAGAGAGAGAGAGAGAGAGAGAGAGAGAGAGAGAGGAAACTCTTGCGCCGCACTGAAATGTAAAGAATTTTTTCATTGCCAATATATATATATATATATATATATATATATATATAGAGAGAGAGAGAGAGAGAGAGGAGAGAGAGAGAGAGAGAGAGAGGAGAGAGAGAGAGAGATTTTTTTTCCCCCCTTTTTTACGACGACAAAAAAATGTTTCATTGACTGATTGATTGACTGATTGATTGACTGATTGATTGATGACAAGACACATTTGATTGATTAATTGACTGATAGATCCACAGCAAGACATATTTCTTTGTTTTCCTCTAGTGAGAGAAAATAGACATTGATTGATTGACTGACTGATGGACTGATTGATTGACTGATCGATGAATTGATGAATAAAGGGATAGCATATATTTGAGTGATGATAATTATTACATTACAATCATAATCAAAATATTTACAACAAAACGAGATGGGTGTATGTTTTTGTTTTTTGTTTTTTTTGTTTTTTGCTACTGAACAATAAAAGAATGAAAACTCCAGTCAATTTTTTTAACCACACACACACACACACACACACACACACACAACCACACACACACACACACGCACGCACGCACGCACGCACACACACACACACACACACACTTCAACAAACACGCTCAACAATTCCCCGTTCCACTCAAAACTGTTCACCCCCATCAGGAAAAAGAATAACGCAATTTCCGCTTACCTCCCCTGACTTCCAGACCGCGCCGTTTGGCGAAAAAGCCATTGAAGAACTTCTGCCACACAGCCAGTAATGAAACGCTCAGAGATTTTCGCAGCAGGGTGACATCTCTGCTTACTTGGTGTATGTGTCATTAATTGAAAACACACGCCCAGGTAAACAGCGAACATGACATAAACTCGTTCCTCTGCTTAGGACAGGAGGCGGGTGGTAGGAACTGAATGCACGAAGCAGTCTAATTTTGGTTTGGTTTGTGTGGACTTAGGAACTTAGGAAGGGTGGTGGTGAGTGTTCGTTTGGTGAAGAGTTTAAGAGTTGGAAAAAAGGGTCTGGAGAAAGATGATAAGATGGAGCGAAGAGAGAGAGAGAGAGAGAGAGAGAGAGAGAGAGAGAGAGAGGAGAAAGAGACAGACAGACAGACAGAGCGACAGACACAGACAGATAGACAGACAGACAAACAGAGAGAACCCTGTATAAGCATTGCGCTTATCACTTGAAAGCAGAGAAGAGCTGATTACTTTTTTTCGTCTTTGTGTGACAGCGTGCGCCATGGTCACAACAAAGAAATATAACATCGAAAAAAAAAAAGTCCCAAGTCCACACTACCCCACCATCATTTTCATCATCCTCCATTCTCATAGATCGGCATAAAAAAAAAAAAAAAAACTTCTCAAATTCTGCGCCCTTTCATACCCTTGCTTTACGATCATCAAGGCCAAGCTGCAGAACAAGTGGAAGCAGCAGCATCCACGCCACAACAGAGCAGACCCGTACTACCTGCTGACTCGATGAGAGCAGGTAGTCATCTTCAGGCTCGGGACAGGCCACAACCGCCTGAAACACCACCTATTCTCTAAACTCCGCATCGGCAACACAGAGCAGTGCCCCTGCAGAACAGGCAGCCGGACAACAGAACATCTGCTGTAGCCCTGCCCGCTCCACCAAGCGCTTCGAGAGAAAACCTGGCCCGACCAATACCAGTGGCTCGGAGGGGCTGTACGGAGGACTACAGGACCTGCGACGTACTGCCATCTTTGTTGAGGAGACGGGTGAATCCATCTGGAAAAAATGACGAACGAGACAATATACCCTGATTTGATGCTGACATGTCATGATGTCCTGTCCATGTCCATGTCCTTGGCTTGATTCCATCGTTGTCCCCATCATTCGGCAAGTTCATGGGAGGCTGTCGTTGGACGGACGCGGAGGCGCTCACTCACAACGGCTCCCCGACTAAGCAATTATTGTCATCACTAGGCGGAGCGTAGTAGGTGGTGTCCTGCGTATGTTGGATCAGAATAGGCACCACTGAACACCACTGAAATTACTCGGCAGCAGTGCAGTGTCTACTCTGGTGGGTTGCCTCTTGACAACTTGACACTGACTGCTCCCTGTGGATTGCCAGTGCCGGGGCTGCGACGAGCCGGGCTGGATTGTGGTTGAGGAGGGGGGTGGGGGGAGGAGGGTTTGAGCGGCGTAGGATGCAAATGCCATAGAAGTGGCACTGAAGATGGGACAGCAATAAAGAAAGAAAGAAAAAGAAAATGAAAGATAAAAAAAAAAAAAAAAAAAAAAATACTGCCTCTCCGCCCTGTTTGAAGAGTTTTGTAGGAATTTTGTCGATGTCTGCATTCTTTCTACATTTGCGCATTTTACCGCAGGTACAAACTTCTTCACGGATGATGGGAAAGTCATCTTCATTTATTGAATCCTGTATTTTTTTTTTATACATATTTGGATCTCCTTTATCCTGTTTGTGTAGAATTCAGAGCAACATTTCAGTCCACCTTTTTTTATGAGGAAAATGGTGACAGATGATTCGTGGCATTTACTTCACAGTGTTCATGTTCAGTGGATTATTTGTAATTATCTCGCTAAACGGATCCTGGATTTCACGTCTGATCCGGATCCACTGTACGGATCCACGCCCAGACTTAGTGAATTCGTCTTAGGACCACACTTCATTTTTTTCACCAATTTTTTTTTATCGGCATCGCGGTCTTTGCATAATCTTCCTGATAGACAATAGAGGGCGAGAGAGAGGAGAGAGAGAGAGAGAGAGAGAGAGAGAGAGAGAGAGAGAAGAGAGAGAGAGAGAGACAGACAGACAGACAGAGACAGAGATAGAGACAGAGACAGAGAGGCAGAAGGTAATAGAGAGCTGTATACTTAACGGATATTTATATTTGTATGAGGATATGTTCTAGAATAAACGAAACTCAGAGAAACAATGTCTTCATCGGCGATATGAAAGACCAGTCGTATCTTGACAAAAAATAAAAACACACACACACCTGAAGTCGGGGTACGGAAACAGATAATATAGACATCTAAACAGTAAAGCAGAGAGAGAGAGAGGAGAGAGAGAGACAGACAGACAGACAGAGACAGAGATAGAGACAGAGAGACAGAAGGACAGAGAGAACTTAATACTTAACGGATAATTATTATTTGTATGTTTATTCATTTATTTCTTTGTTTGTTGTTTCTTTCAATCCTTTTCAATCTAAGGTACAAACTGGTTTCCTCCTGCATTCTCTCTGATTCTGCCAATTTTCCATTGTGCCAATAAACTGTTCACCTGTTCCGCGCACTCAGAGCGAGGGCATTATGTCTGTCATGCGGTGCTTTGCTCTAAACCTTCCCATCAAGCCTTTCGCGCTGTCGACGCATGCATGTACATAACCAGAGCGAGGCTGAAAAATGGATTTTCTGTCTTTGGAGCGTGTGAGTCTTTTCTTCCATTTATTTTCTCTTTCGTTTTCTTTTTTTTTCGCCTTACCCCTCCCACCCTACCCCCTACCTCCTCTCTCTCTCCCTCCCTCCCTCCCTCTCTCTCTCCGTTTGACAAACGGATGGGATATTGTTATTTGTTTGTCCATTCCATTCCTCTTTTCACCCACCCCATCCGCCACCTCCAGTTCCCCCCCCCCCCCCCCAGCTCTTCTTTCACTAACCCCCCCCCCACTCCCCCACCCCCCTCCCTGCTCGATGGCCACCTCTACTGATGTGCTCACATTATTTCGTTAGATTGGATTTTGGTACTGATTTCTGTCATTGACTGGGTCGTGATTTGCGATTCAGTTCGTCAGATACTGTGTCCTGACATGTTTAAAAGTCAGATTTGATGATGTCTCTCTGTCCGTCCGTCTCTCTCTGTCTGCTATCAAACGGTTCCTGAATGTACCTAATAAAATGTGTCAGGGTGAAACTGGTCGATTTCCTTTATGTATTAGAACCGTTGTCAAATATTTGAAGTATTGGTTGCGACTATTGAAATTACAAATGGTAAATAAAAACAGGCATATTGCATGACAGTAACTCAATTAGAATTAGGTCGTCAGAACTGGGCTTTTGAAATAAAGAGAGTTCTATCCGTATATGGATTTGTGTGGGTGACTCAGACGGTTGGTGACGAAGTCAGTTTTTTTTTTTTTTTTTTTTTTTTTTTTTTGCAGAGTTTTAAAGATAGGTTGATTGCATGTCATATGCAAAATTGGCATAGTAACTTGGAAAAAAAAAGTGACAAGTATGAGTTTTATCTCTCATTTAAAGATCTTTTTTCAAGCTGAGAACTATCTCACAACAATTTCTTGTAAATGTTTTAGCGATGTGTTCGCTCGGTTTCGAACGAGAAGCTGGGGTTTAAAGCAAGAAAAAGATGGTTCATGCACGCGGAGAGTGATTTGATGTGTCCATCCTGCTAAAAAAAAAATATTGAAGACCAGGAACACTTCGTTTTTAGAAGCCCAGAGAATAATCAATTCAGAAATGGTTGTTCTGCCTTTAAGTCCTCTTTTCGGTCAAACTCAAAACCTCTTTGGTATTTTATCCTCTGAAAATGTAGACATTGTAAACGCATTTGCAAAGTTTGTGGGTGGAAGCTTTTCGATTTAGAGAGAAAAAAAATATATGTAGGTTGTGTTTGTAGATCATGATTTTGCAATAAGGTATTCATTGTGATGAGAATATTGTTTGATGAATGGTCTTTTTTCTTCATTTTCTAGTATTAGCATTGTTCAAACTGTGTTCTGTGTGTACGCTTGTTTTTGACTCGCATTTCTATTGTCGGCAGAGTTTGGCAACACTAAGTGGAAATTGCACATGCAATCCTTGGCATACGGGTTGCTTAACTTTTGTCCATAAATCATTGCCATTGTCATTGTGTGTCTCTGTCTTACCCACCTCTGGTTTCAGCTCGAACTTACGGTACAGGCATGAGTCGATCTTTTTGTTTGTTGTTTGATTTTTTTTTTGCATTCGTTGTAATAAATGTATTACAGTTTCTGTGTGACTAGAATTTTTCCCACCTATGCACCACGTTTTCCTGTATGCTGATAAATATTAGTTCACAAGATCGTCTGTTTTCTCAATTTTATTGTGTTTTAAACTTAGTAATTATATAGTGCGTTTAGCCCTTAATACTTAACACGTTTTTTCTTTAAGCTCTTTTTTTTTTTTTACTACTACTATCCCTTTTCTTCCATTTTACGCACTATCTGTCTTTCCTTTTTTCTCTTTTTCTTTCCTTTAGACGGTTTTTTTTTTTCTTTCTTTCGTTTGTTCTTTCGTTCTTTTTTCTTTCTTTCTTTCTTTCTTCCTTACTTACATTTTTTTTTTTCTATAAATGCTGGATAGCGGATCTTATCAAGCTCAGCTCTTTAGTCTGTTTAACTAGATTTTCTGTTTTGTCTCCCCCTACCCCCCCCCCCCCTCTCTCTCTCTCTCTTTCTCTGTCTCTGTCTCTCTCTGTCTGTGTCTCTGTGTGTGTCTTTCTCTTCCCCCCCCCCCTCTCTCTCTCTCTCTCTCTCTCTCTCTCTCTCTCTCTCTCTTTTCTTTTGCTATTTGCCCATGATTTGCGTCGCCGAATGAAACGAAACAGACAAGTAGGGGCAGATTCAGTCTAGACTGTTTAATTCGTATTAACCAAAGGCTTACACATTAGCATACAATGACGGAGAAAGGGATCGCACTGTTTAGCCTGCCGTTGTTATTTGATGATGCTTCCTTTCCCAAAGGCCAAACCCACATACAGTTCGGCCAACTCCAACCGCGCCCTGAATTTAATGTGGGTGTTGCGGGCACCGATGGGAAGACAGGAAGTACAAGGTCAAGGCTCATTCACCTAATGGATGCGACTCTGAGAGCGTTGCTCGGGTTGACGCTGCGATAAAGTATAAAAAGAAACGTGTAGTTCAATCTTTTCTTGTATTGTCAAAGAAGAACGAAAATCCACGACAGCATCAGGGGCCGGAAGTTGGTAGAGCGCCGGACTCGTGATCCTGGGGTTGCGGGTTCGAATTTCGGTGCAGGGGAATTTTTCCCCTCGGAGTTAACATTGGTTCTGACTCCATTCCCCGTACAGTCCTTCGAATGAGACTATAAGCCGAGGTTTCGTATGTGAACGTACCCACAACAACTTACACACACACGTAAAATCCCATCACCAACTTTCGGAAGAGAAGGCCAGTTTGGCCGTTGGTATGGATGACACGTCACACACAGACGCACCTTCCCTGAAGATGGAGTATGGCTGCCTTAAAGGCGGGATAAAAAACGGTCTTACACACAAAAGTCCACTGCCTGTCTATAAAGACAGTGTCCGCAGGAGTATCAGCCTGCGTACGCAGAAAGAAAGAAAGAAAACACAGCATCGTCTTCATCATTCTCATCACCTACAGCGAAGCAAGTCTTAGCGTCTGTCAGAGGGTGCGGGCTAAATGATGCAGGGGAACTGGAGAAGAAAATAGAGGGAACTGAGGTGAAGGGGCGAGAGGTCTGAGTAGGACTTGTCCTGCATAATATGTTGGGTCAGAACTGGCACCACTGATCACCTACCGAATGACTCCAATAACATCAGTATACGGATTGCTCCCTGTGAACTGCCAGTGATGGGGCTCCGACAGAACAATCTCGGGTGTGGCTGTGTATACAGAGCCAGAATGGATAGCGTGGGAATAATGTTTCCGATGGGGTCAGGGAAGAGGAAACGAGAAGAAAAATAAGTTTAAAAAATAAATTAATTAATTCTTAACGAGTGTGCAAAAAACAATAGGGACAAGCAAATTACAAGACAAACACGTCGCGTTTCAACCTCTTAGGTCTTCTTCGGGCAAGATAAACAACATTCAGTACAATGGAAGCTACACCACACATAAGAGCATTAACGAACCCAGACACATTGTATCAAACGCCAAAACACTAAGATCAGCAAGAATATGTTCATTAATGTTGTGAGAGAACATACAGACTATGCATAATGTGTAAAAGACTGGTTAGGAAAAAAAAGAAAAGAAAAAAAAGCTAGTTGTGGAAATCGTTTTTGTTTTTTTTTTTTTCAGCGCTTTTCTTTTTTTTTCAGATGAAGAGGACAGTGTAAAGCACCAAAAAATGAAGAGGAGGATTTCGGCCTAGGAGGGGAAAAAAAGAAAAAAAAAAAAAGGGGGGGGGGGGGGATATCACCGCCTTAGGTGCTCCATTGATCCGACAACTGATGCCACAAAAAAGGTACAGTGGAAACGAGCAATCACTTATCTTCTCATATTCGACGCAAGGCGGACGTTGAATGAACTGAATTTTTCTTTTTTTTTAATTTGTTTCTGTTTCCGCCTACAGTCACCTCACTTGGAAACTAACGAGAAGACAAGCAATTTGAAACCAGAAAACAATGTGAAACTGAAAGATGAAAAACAAAAAACAAAAAAAAATGGTAATGGAAGCACAGATGGGGAAAAGGAATGAAGGACGAGAGGGAGAGATTGACTGTGGATGGGTAGTATAAAGAGGTAAAGGGGGAAGGGATGGGGGATAATGGAGGTGGAAAGATATTAGGCTCCAGAACAGCTGACTGCCCACAATTTATACCCTCACCTAAAGTGTGTGCCTTCCTTGGCGTACTGACAGGGCTGTGGCTGTGGCTGTGGATGGGGACGGGGGGGGGGGGGGGGGGGGGGGGGGGGGGGGGGGGGGGGGGGGGTAGTCAGAATGAGCGGCGTGGGTGCAATGCCAATGAGATGGTACAGACGATGGGACAGCACACACACACACACACACACACACACACACACACACACACACACACACACACACACACACACATACACACACACACACACACACACACACACACACACACACACACACACACACACACACACCACTGAATTCTAACGACACCAGCAGGAAGGGAGTGTCTGTTCTGGTCGACTGCCCCAACACCATTGGATGCTGACTGCTGCCTGTGATCTGCCAGTTACAGGGTTCCACAGGTTGGGAATAGTTGGGAAGTTTTGGGAAAAATCGGATGGTCCTTTTCCAAGTTATGAAAGTTTCGGAGAAAAATGGCATTTGGTGTCTGTGGGTTGGGAAGGTTTTAGGAAAAAACAAACAAAGGTTAAAAAAAAAACTCAAAGAAGCATCTTCAAAACCAAAAAGATAGAAAAAAAAAAAACAAACAACAAAGGCACTAACAAATACATTCTAATTGTCCAAAAAATCGCCGGCATCGCTACTGGCAGTTTTGCTCTACTTATGGAGTGCAACCATTTTTGTGTTTTCATTCAAGCTAGTGTATAGAAAATGAAAAATTACCTGCCGTTACTATTCGTGTATGAGATGTAACATGGTTTGTGAAAACCGGTGCTAGGGTTTGGAAAAGGTTGGGAAAAGGTGGGGAATTTTGTTTCTCCAAGTCTGTATGAACCCTGCAGTACTAGGTCTGCAACCGTACAAACCTAGATGGCGCTGCGTCCGCGGGGAGAGCCATAATGAGTGAAGTGAGAATGACGCTACTTACGTGGAAACAGACAATAAATCAGGAAAAAAAAAGAGTTGAAGACCGAAAACCATGTAACTTAAGGGTAGAAAAGGAAGCACCGGTGGGAGCAGGGATTAGAGAGAGAGAAGGGCATGGGGGAGGGAGGAGAGGGGTGAGGATGAGGAGGGGGGAGGAAGGAGGATGGAAAGAAGCTGAGGAGGAGGAGGAGATGGAAGTGGGGGATGGTAAAAACATCAGGCTGCAGAACCCCTGGCCGCCCATAATTCACACCCTCAACAAAGGTGGTGCCCTTTGTGGCGCCGTCGGTGCTAGTTCTTGTCTGCCGGAGTTTGGCCTGCAACTAAGAATGTGACCCCGCCGTGATTTATGACTCTGTGTGGTGTGTGTGTGTGTGTGTGTGTGTGTGTGTGTGTGTGTCCGTGCATGCTTGTGTGTGTGTGTGTGTGTGTGTGTGTGTGTGTGTGTGCGTGCGTGCGTGCGTGCGTGCGTGCGTGCGTGCGTGGTGTGTGTGTGTGTGTGTGTGTGTGTGTGTGTGTGTGTGTGTGTGTGTGTGTGTGTGTGTGTGTGTGATTAGAGGTGCGAGCTAAAGAAAGACTGACAGGAAAGGCGAGAGGGTACTTGTTTCCAAAAGGAGAAAGCGCAGATAACAGCGGAACAAAATGTAAAGGAAACTATTCTGGCCCTAACTTGTGCCAAGTTTATCTAAATGAGCTTTTGCTTTACCAGGGTTATAGTGACTCAAGAGAGATTGAAGGACTCCAGTTGATTACTACTGCTGCTGCTTGCTGCTATTACTAATAGTAGTAGTAGTAGTAGTAGTGTAGTGTAGTAGTAGTAGTAGTAGTATAGTAGTAGCAGTAGTAGTAGTAGTATTTGTAGTATTTGTAGTAGGAGTAGGAGTCGTAGTAATAGTAGCACTGCCGCTGCTGCTACTGTGTGCTAATACAACTATTGCTATTATTACTACTGCTAGTACCACTACTATTACTGCTACTGTTTCATATTACTACTGCTACTGCTTCTGCTGTTGCTGCTGCTGCTACTATTACTACTACTGCTATCACTACTACTACTACTACCACCACCACCACCACTACCACTACTACATCTGCTGCTGCTACTGCTACTGCTAGTACTACTACTATTCTGCTGTTACTACTACTACAACAACTACTACTACTACTACTACTACAACTACCACCACTGCTACTACGACTACTACTGCTACTACTACTGCTACTACTACTACTACTACTACTACTACTACTACTACTACTGCTGTAACTACTACTACTACTGCTGCTACTACTTTACTACTACTATTTCTACTACTACCACCACTACTACTGCTACAGCCACTACTACCATGCACGTCCTTCATCTGTCCGAATCAGCCGATCCACATCATTCCCTTCAGTCGAGCCTCCTCTGCTCTATACACCCACCATGTCACGCCATTCATCTGTGTCCCCTGTGTCCCAAAACGCCCACCTCATCACGCCCGTCATCTGTGTCCCCTGTGTCCCAAAACGCCCCCCTCATCACGCCCTTCATCTGTGCCCCCTGTGTCCCAAAACGCCCACCTCATCACGCCCTTCATCTGTGTCCCCTGTGTCCCAAAACGCCCACCTCATCACGCCCTTCATCTGTGCCCCCCTGTGTCCCAAAACGCCCACCTCATCACGCCCTTCATCTGTGCCCCCTGTGTCCCAAAACGCCCACCTCATCACGCCTTTCATCTGTGCCCCCTGTGTCCCAAAACGCCCACCTCAATCACGCCCTTTCATCTGTGCCCCCTGTGTCCCAAAACGCCTCACCTCATCACGCCCTTCATCTATGCCCCTGTGGTCCAAAAAACGCCCAAATCATCACGCCCTTCATCTGTGTCCCCTGTGTCCCAAAACGCCCACCTCATCACGCCCTTCATCTGTGTCCCCTGTGTCCCCAAAACGCCCACCTCATCACGCCTCATATGTGCCCCCCGCCCAAAACGCCCACCTCATCACCCCCTTCACCTGTGCCCCTGTCCCAAAAACGCCCACCTCATCACGACCTTCACCTGTGCCCCCTGTGTCCAAAACGCCCACCTCATCACCCCCTTCACCTGTGCCCCTGTGTCCCAAAACGCCCACCTCATCACCCCTTCATCTGTGCCCCCTGTGTCCCAAACGCCCACCTCATCACGCCCTTCATCTGTGCCCCCTGTGTCCCCAAAACGCGCCACCTCATCACCTCCCTTCATCTGTGTCCCGTGTGCCCAAAACGCCACCTCATCACGCCCTTCATCTGTGCCCCCTGTGTCCCAAAAACGCCCACCTCAACGCCCTTCATCTGTGCCCCCTGTGTCCCAAAACGCCCACCTCATCATGTGTCCTTCATCTGTGTCCCGTGTGCCCCAAAACGCCCACCATCATCACCCCTTCGTCTGTTCAAAGATGAATAGGAAACGATCCTGGTCATCCTCTTCTCCAGTGAGACACTACAGGTCCCTTTATATTGAATACAAGTGTTAACCTTAGTATGGCGAAACGAACGTTTGTCAGCTTTAAAATATTTCTTTCTTTTTGAAACAATCACTTCAAGAAAAGCAGGTAACGGAGTTGATCAAACTTTCTTTTTTCCACACACCCCAGTGTCTTAAATTCAGACAAGAATTCGTGTTCATCTTCTGATCTATGGCACATCTAGTCTATCACAAATCCGTGTTCTGTGAAAATTCTGTTGATTCGATATACTCAGAACTGTTGTCTTCCCTCTGCCTGCAGCATCACTGTTTCAAATGCCTGTCTGCACAGTCTCCACTCTGGGTACCTACTTTTTGCATGCAATATGGTCTACTCTTGACAATGGACTTCATGTACAATGGTGACCTGTCTGATTCAATCTACGAGAAGTATTTGATAAATGCAATGGAGAGACTAAGAGAAAGATTGATTGCGAAAACACGCTTCATGTATTTATATATAGACAGCCTCAAAATGAGTGCTCCATCAGCCAGATTCGGTACTATTGATGAAACGAAAAAAAGTAAAGCAAACAAAAATAAACGACAACAAGCGAAGAAATCAGGGCATTGAATTGACAAACCTAACTATTGTAAAGAATTCAGAATTTCCTCTACACTTTTTTTTTATTTGTACTAATGGAGTCGGCCCTTGTATTCGTATTTCTAGTGGTAAATTATTCTTCAAAGAAGAATCCAACATCACCCCTGGTTACTGGTTGCCGGTTGCTTTGGGGGTGCTGTTGGATACCTTTTTGAACCCTTGGTGGTGTGAGAACACCGCAGAATTACGGACTGTGGTGTGTCTCTATTTGACGCCAAGATCACAGACACAATCAGCCGTGTCTCTCCCTGATGAGTCCGATCCAGCGGACGAAAGGCCTAGGAGTGGGCGATACATATAGATCTGCCTTCAGAAGGGGATTGTGATGGTTTCAGCGTGCATGCAGCTTATATTTATATATGATAATATAAATTTTCCCGTTTTTTCCCCCCCCCCCCCCCCCCCCCCCCCCAATTCCAACCCCCCCACCCCTTTTTTTTTTTAATTTATTTTTGTATTTTTTCAAATTTCAAATCTTTGCCAGGTCATTTCTGTAATGATGGAAGAATTGTTGGCCTGTGCTTGTTTTCCCCCACTTCATTGGTCAGATGTAATTGGTTATATATATATAATATATATATATATATATATATATATATATATATATATATATATATATATATACATATATATATATATATATATATATATATATCTATATATATATATATATATGCTTATGCATGGATTTGTTCGTCTGTTTGAATGGGATGTAAAAAAAAACTATGTACTTCATTTGTTTGTCCCCTTTGTCTGGCTTGAGACGATATGTGAAAATATGGAGAAAAAAATAGTCACAGCAACAACTACAATGCACACACACACACACACACACACACACACTCACACACACACAAACAACAACACACAATCAAGGTAAAAAACAACAACAACAACAAAAAACAAGAAAACACGAAGCACAAAAAGCAAAGGGTATGTATATGGGAAATACATACGTCAAAATGTGAAAAAAAAGAAAGACGTCACAACAACAACGAGAATAACAACAAACACTACCACCAGAAAATCCAATCGTTCACTGAAAATAGCGAACAAAACTAATGTAACACTGCCATCGTCTAAAGCCAGTTATAGAGAAAACAACGGACAGTTAAAACGACAGGAGCCGACTCAATCATTGCAGCGAACCCCCTGTGAACAAAAACAGTGACTGTTCTGGCGTTTAGCGTGGGGTCCAGGACTTCAAACGACTTCCGACATTCTTAAGGATGAAAGGGGTGGGGGAGAAAGGGGGGGGGGGACAGGGGGGGGGGGCGCTTGCTGTTAGCTAATCTGTGGGTTTTAGACAGACTGATTTCAGTCTGAAAGGGTGATCAGGGGGGTGTGTGTCGTACAGCTATAAATGTTGTGTAAGTAGCGCAATTAGATTGAGAAAGCATTAGATAAAAAGGGGAGGGAGGATGTGGGGAAGAAAGGAGGGGGTGTAGGCACACTGAGGAGGGGTTAGGGGTTAGTGAGCGCACACACACACACACACACACACACACACACACACACACGGGACGCACGCACGCATGTACGCACACACCCACATACGCAGACTCACACACACACAAAGATGTTAGAGTGAATGTGTGTGTGTGTGTGTGTGTGTGTGTGTGTGTGTGTGTGTGTGTGTGTGTGTGTGTGTGTGTGTACGTGCGTGTGGGGCTGTCTGTGTGCGCGTGTGTATGCGCGCGCGCACATGTGCGCGCTTGTGTGTGAGTTTTGAGTGCATTGTCTCTGGTGGTGGTTGTTGTTGTTGTTTTTGTGGCTGTCAATAGTTGTTGTTACTGTTTGGCTGTTGTGTCAGTGTGTGTGTGTTGTTGTTGTTGATTTTTGTTGTCGTTCTTTGTGTTTCTCTTGATGATAACAATGATGTTATTGTTGTTGTGGTAGCTGTTTCAATCCATGGTTGTTGTTATTGTTGTGATTGTTGTTGATTCAATCCTACCTGACTTCGTTTTCTTTCTTTCTTTTGTTCTCTCATTCTTAGTCTCTTTCTTTCCTTTCATTTTTATGTTTCTTTTTATGTTCTTTCTTTTCATTGTTTCAGGTTGTTTTTTTTTTTCATTTCACTTTCCTCTTTTTTTATTTAGTTTTGGATTGTTTTTGTGTCTTTCGCATCAATACTAAAATTTGTATATCATATCGATGTCGACATTTCTTATCCCTTTTTCCTGTTATTTCTTCTTGGCACATTGGAAGTAACTCTCTTTCCGTTGCTCCTTCTAATTACTTCCCCTGTATGTAATCAAAGGGCGGATGGAGAGGCCATCCGAAAATTGCGTGATTTACATTCACATGAATGCTCACCTAGTTCAAGTTCTTTTGCCCGCGTTGGAGGAGACGATTACACTGATGGCAAAGTTCAGGAGGTATACTTTATGAGAAATGTTATGGTTTGTCTGAATATCCTCCAGGACAGAAACTATTAACAAAATGCTAGTAATGCATGGTTTTGTCTGAATATCCACCAGGATAGAAACTAAAAATAAATTCACACAAAAAAAAAAACATGTGGCACTTGAAAGGGATGCTTAGAATAATCCACTGCGGTACTGTTAGCGGAACATGTTCCGTGTCCCGGAAGCAAGAACGAGCATTATTATCACAACACACAGCCATAGGCTTTTTTTTTTTTTTTAAAGTAAAAAAAAGAAATATTCGTTGGAGAAAACAAAAAAGTATCGTTCCAGCATGTGCATTTTCTACTACATTTTTTTTTAAATGGCTGACACGTTAACGTTCACCATTGTTCGTTTCCAGCACTGGGCTTCATCCGACTTCAAAGTGTTGGCATCAGAGGAGGAAGCTGGGAGAGGCATTTTTCTCATTTTTCCTGTCTGAAACTGACAGCTACTTTCCATTTGGGGTGGGTGTGTGGGTGGGGGGTGGTGGGGGGATGGGTGGGTGGGTGGTGGTGGTGGTAGCAGGGGAGGATCTGGAGGAGGGTAGGGGTTGCAAGGTTTTGCAGGGTGGATACGTTTCAGTTGGGTGTGTTTTAAGCTTATTTACCACGTGCAGGCTTTCTGTAGTTCTGTCTGTTTCTGTCTGTCTGTCTGTTGTCTGTCTCTGTCTGCGCACGCGCACATAAAAACACATCCACTCCCTCTCCCCCTCTCTCTCATCTCTCAATCACTCACACAAACTCACCTACACACACGCGCACACACACTCCTTCCCCACCCCCCCCCCTCTCTCCACCTCTCTCTCTCTCGCTCTCGCAACACACTCTCTCTCACTCTTTACACCTCACACACACACACACACACACACACACACACACACAGACACGCACGCACGAAACGCACGAGGCGCGCGCGCACACACACACACACACACACACACACCACACACACACACACACACACACACACACACACACACACAAACGCACGACACGCACGGCGCGCGCACGCACACGCATGTACGCACACACACCCACATACGCAGACTCACACACACACACACACACACACACACACACACACACACACACACACACACACACACACACTCTCTCTCTCTCTCTCTCTCTCTCTCTCTCTCTCTTTCTCTCTCACGCACGCACGCACACACACACACACACACACACACACACACACACACACACACACACACACACACACACACACCCCATTGCTACCACTACCCATCAACCATGGCCAATCCTCACGTGAGGGAAACATAAAGACATCACCTTGCATAGACCCAGTCAGAGCGGCCAGCCGGTTGTCCCTGACATCATTAAACCGCCGCCGCCCCCCACCCCACCCACCCCCCTCCCCTTTTCAACATCCACCTCCTCCTCTCTCTCTCTCCCACGCCGCCACCATTACCACTAACCTCTCTCTCTCTCTCGCTCTCTCTCTTCCCCCCCTCTCTCTCTCTCGACCCCAACCCCCGTCTCTCTCTCTCTCTCTCTCTCTCTCTCTCTCTCTCTCTCTCTCTCTCTCTCTCTCTGTCTCTGTCCACCATCTTGTCTACCCGGTGCTTAAGAAACGAAGCAGGCTTCACGTTACAACAAGGATTCTGAACTGGAACTCTATACAATCCATGTAAACGTTTTGAGGCTTAGCATAAATTGAGCTAGTATTTGATGTTAAGGTGACACTTGATTAAAAGAAAAACAACTCCCCACCAATTACTTCCCTTGTTTTGGGGGGATCTTCACCGATAAAATCACAATCATCGAACACATGATCTTCCCCTTAGTTGACGTCACATTTCAGGCCTTCGCACTCACCCGTGACCCTATCTTTGCGCTAACTTCAAGAGCCCCAAATAATCCGATTCTTTTCATTTTAAAACTGTCTGCTTGGAACCACCTGGCTTGTACCTTGATGGCCACAGGAAAGAAAATGAGGAGAACCCACTTTCAGATACAAGAAAAAACATTCCCAAAAGAATACAATTGCGCCAGGCTATGAATACACGTCTCCTTATGCGGCTTTGGAGCGTTAATGTTTGGGTGTACAGCCTGATGAAAGAAAAGATTCACCAACTTGGTCAAAATGTAAATGTTTGGCTTTGGCAGAATGGTGTAAATCGTATGCTAAGTGAAATGCTATAAATCTGTGTAAAATGTGCAGCCTGAAAAAAAATGAAATAAGAAAAAAAACTTCAGATACAATATACCCCAAAACAAGGTCAAAATGCCAGTTTCAACTCCATAAGCAAGGACTTCGCGCATTAATTTTCAGCTACAGCCTGTGAAGCATAAATATACTAAAGGGGAGAACTTATTTGGAGTTCCGATTTGAAGTGAATGTCTATAAATCTGTGTAAAATGGTTTGTTTTTGTAAGAAAAAAATATGAAAAAAAACTTTTTTTCAGATACAATACACATTTCCAAAACAATCCAACTGCTCCAGTTTCAACTCCATAAGAAAGGACTTCAGTGTACAGCCTGTGCATAACATAACCAGTATACGAAAGAGGGAGAACTCCCTATTTGGAGTTCCGATTTATATTTACGGTACGACACGGTACGACTTCAGTAGCCACGTTCGGCTGCAACCAGATGTTTCTTCTTCCTCAATCCAGTTAGAATCTTCTAAATCTGTCGTGCATGCTTCGCCCGTTTCCTCCTGCCTGCTACCCTTCCCCCTCACCTGCTGATCGTTGAAGACTCATTCCGTCTGACTTGCAGAACACGTCAGTGATGTTTTGTGTGGAATCTTCTCCCACTTTGCCTCCTGTTTTGATCCACGTGGTTTTTTTTTTTTTTTGTTTTTTTGGGGGGGTTTTTTGTTTTGTTTTGTTTTTTTCGTGGGAAACATTTTTAGGGGGCTTCCGTTTTTCATAGCGTCGATTGATGATGTGGTCGGATATTTAGCAAGTTTGAAAATTGAAGGTGGGAGCGCGCGGGGGGTGGGGAGGTGGGGGGTGTCGTCGAGAGAGAGAGAGAGAGAGAGAGAGAGAGAGAGAGAGAGGAGAAGAGAGAGAGAGAGGAGAGAGAGAGAGAGAGAGATAACGCGCAGCTAGAAAAGAAGACGGGTATTTCGTTTTCATGTTATTCTTTTCGATTTCTGTGCTAAAATACAGCGAGAGAGATTGGCACTTCTGTACTGAACCAGGTTGTGATACTTCTTCTTCTTCTTCTTCTTCTTCTTCTTCTTCGTCGTCGTCGTCGTCGTCGTCGTCGTCGTCGTCGTCGTTTCGTCTTCTTCTTCTTCTTCTTCTTCTTCTTCTTTCTTCTTCTTCTCGTCGTTCGTCGTAGTCGTCTTCTTCTTCTTGTCTTCTTCTTCTTCTTCTTCTTCTCTCTTCTTCTCTTCTTCTTCTTCTTCTTCTTCTTCTTCTTCGTCTCTTTCTTCTCTTCTTCTTCTTCTTCTTCTTCTTCTTTTCTCTCCCCAGGTGAAGACGCTGAACGTCTCCCATGTATGGTGTGCCTTGCGCTTTCAAACATACTGTAGTATGATTTTATGTTTTCCCCCCAAAACAATGTGGAATCTGAAAGGGTTATAACAAGGATGTGAAACGCGGTTGAAGTGATTTTTTTAGTTGGATGTGGTAGAAGCCAGTACTTAAAATAGAACACTAAACAC
>JADBJO010005781.1:107465-112465 GCA_016801955.1 Conus betulinus | reverse complement strand
TTTTTTTTTTTATCTGATTTTCTTCTTCTTCGTGTTTCTGCCCTTCTCCCTGCAGTGATGTATGTGTTTGTTTTCTACATGGCAGTTATTTGGGTTTCTATGCTTTTGTTTCCTGCGTTTAGTGGTTTGGGTTTCTGTTTTTGTCATGTCTCGTTTTTTAAACCATACACAAATATCCATCTTTTTTGCGCTTCTCATCGAATGTCGCAATCTTTGTTAAAATAGAAGATTCAGGGTTTTGTTTTGTTTGTTTGTTCTCTTTGCTTTGTTGTTAATTCCATGACATGTAATACTGCTCATCTTTGATGCTGATCTTAGAGGTAAGTGTGCATACGTATTCATCTATTTATCGATTTATTTGTTAGTTCATTCATTCATTCATTCATTCATTCATTCATTCATTCATTCATTCATTCATTCATTCATTCGCTTCTTCGTTCATTCATTCATTCATTTATTCATTCATTCATTCCTTTATTTATAATGTATATCCAACGTTCAAATGCTCGATCACACTAGTGTTAAGATTTAAAAGGCAGGCGAAGAAAGAGATAACTTTCGGAAACAGAGCCAAAGGATTGGACAGATTGGCAGAGAGAGAGAGAGAGAGAGAGAGAGAGAGAGAGAGAGGAGAGAGAGAGAGAGAGAGGGGGGGGGGGGGGGGGCAGACAGACAGAAAGCGACAGAGACAGACAGAGACAGAGACCAGAGAGACAAAGACAGACAGAGAGAAAGACCCTTAGGGAGAGGGGAAAGAGGTGTGTATTTTAAAGCAGAGCATTTCCAAAAAGATGAAAAGGAAACTCTCTCTGTCTGTCTGTCTCTGTCACACACACACACACACACACACACACACACACACACACACACACACACACACACACACACACAAAGAGACAGAGAGACAGAGAGACAGAGATTGAGAGAGAGAGAGACGGAGAGACCAACAGAGAGACAGACAAGAGAGAAAGAAAGTGAAAGAGAGAGAGAGAGAGAGAGACAGAGACAGACCAGACATACACCACAGGCAAACAGACAGACAGGCAGACAGACAGACAGGTAGACAGACAGGCAAGCAGGCAGGCAGACAGGACAGACAGACAGACAGACAGGCAGGTAGACGGACGGGCGGTGAGAGAGGTCTCCGTGCAACATAACTCCGGTCAATGGACCACCTACCTTTCACATGTTCTCTCCCTCCTACAACCCATCACACACACACACACACACACACACACACACACACACACACACACACACACATACACACACACGCACACACCACACACACACACACACACACACACACACGAACACACACACGCTCCCCCCTCCCCAAACCCCACCCGCCCCCTCCCTCCCCGAGAACAATCCTAATCCGCCATTCGCGTGACGTGTCAGTATCTGGTGGCCCCTCTTCTTCACCTCCTGGGTCAAAGGTCGTGATGACAGGATCAACGTCACACCTGCACGCGCCCTCCCAACGTAACTATGCCAGACTCGGAACACAAGCCCTCGATTGACGAATCCGGCGGCAGAAGAAGCACAGCAAAACCCTGCCATGAAAGACCCTCTCAACAAGAAAAAGCTTGCGGGAGAGAGCGCAGACCACTGTCGAACTCGATCGAATCCTGGATCTGTCTTTTGAGGCAGTTTATGAGTGGAAACATTTTTGTTTTAATGTCAGGGGAAGTCAAATTTGATACAATCTGAAAAGTTACTCCCCTCCCCCCCCCCCCCCCCCCCCCCCCCCCCCCTTTTTTTTCCAGGACGTGAAGAAAACCAAACACCAATGTTGACATCGGTAGACAGTTTCAATGTTCTGTGAAATAAACATTAGTTTCCAGATAGTTATTAATCCACAAAGATAACATCACGGTGATCATGTTCAATGAAAATTGGTAAGAAATCTGATGAACGGATGCTAGATTCGCTGCTTTTTCCGAACCCCCTATCACGGATCCGCGCTCAAAAAAATTTTCCTGGCTTCGTCATTGAAATGCATTCCATGCAGCATTTTGCGTCTTCTTTCTGAAAGACAGATGAACAAACATCGAAGCAAGCTAACCGACGCGAAGACAAATGCAACTTCCTTGACGGAGATAAGAAACTGGGTGTCGTGGTGCGGTGGTTAGTGTTGCGAGTGGTGGGATGGAAGGTCGGGGTTCGAATCTCATCACAAAACATAATTTTGCAGGATTTTTTGTTTTCTCAGCTGGCTGTTCTTCCTATCCAGCAGTGTTGTGAATGCAGCCAAAGAGGAAAAGTAAAATCAGGAACACGAGTTTTATCCACTGTCAGAATGTTTCTCCAGTTTCCTAAACAAAACCACAGGGTGTCTGTATCTCTTAGGTCTGGTTGATGCCAGGGTGTATCATTCAGAATGGAAGAGTCCGAGCAAGAGCCCTGTCATGTTGTCTCCTGGAGAGAGAGAGAGAGAGAGAGAGAGAGAGAGAGAGAGAGAGGCGAGAGAGAGAGAGAGGAGAGAGAGAGAGAGAGAGAGAGACAGACAGACAGACAGACAGACAGACAGACAGGCAGACAGACAGACAGACAGACAGACAGGCAGACAGACATTAATGATAACTTTGTTTTTGTCGCCAAGGCAATTACTGCTTATTCAGAGTCAACACACAAGAGTGGCCCCCATCCAAAATGTATCCCCTCCACGATGCCCGCTAGCGATAGTCCCTACGCATTTCAGACATGGATGTGGACGGGGAATCCAAGCTAAGATCTCAGCGAAAAGCAGAAAAAGAAGGGAAACAGAATTTCACACTCTTCCAAACTATAATATCATGGTCAGCGAGGATGGTTCAAGATGATGCTAGGGAGTTCTGATCTGCTCAATGATCGCATGGCAGGGCTTTCCCTACGCTGCGTTTCGTCACATGTCCCAGCGTCAACCAGGCCCGAGAAAATACAGACACCTGCAGCGCTGGTTATGAAATTTGGTCCACACTCTCAAAACTGCATTCACTATGTGGATGACATTCACTTATGTGGTTCCAGTCTCTCAACTGGAACATGTAGCACAATCAGCTCCGCATGTAAGCGAGCTGCAGCAAAAACAAACAAACAAAACAAACAAAACCCAAAACCGAAACCAACAAGATGCAAAGCACGTAAACATACTCCCAGTTTATCTTGCATGCGTGTGTGCATGTCAAGAGCATGTTTACTATGAAAATACCATGGTCTGCCAGTCAGTTAATAGATCTCAAGCTATTTTAAAATCCGTTAAATACAGTACTGTCATAAATATTTGTTAAATAAAAAACATCACAATCAAACATGCATCATAATTATTTCGTCACTGAGATAAACTGCCATTTCTGAAAGTGCGCATGTGGTTTAACTCTCTCTCTCTCTCTGTGTGTGTGTGTGTGTGTGTGTGTGTGTGTGTGTGTGTGTGTGTGTGTGTGTGTGTGGTGTGTGTGTGTGTGTGTGTGTGTAAACGGCTATTCTGGTAAAATAAAAACATCGGGCATTATCCGTGACCCATTATAAACACACTACAAATTTTCAGAAAGATCGGCCCAGACGTATTGTCTGGAGCGAGTGGAACACATTTTGACCACGGACTGACACACAGACAGACACACAGACAGCATTTCTTCGTTCCCATCGTAAAGTACTCCCTGTTCTGTACAAATACAGAACCCCCACTGGTTAATGACCCTGATGAGATTCGAAACATACAACATCCAAGGTTGTAAGCGGCAACGCTCATCATCGCGGCTGTTTTTTTTTTTTTTTTTGGGGGGGGGGGGGGGGGGGAGGTCGTTCTTGACACGTCCCACTGTGGGACACGCAACGGATACGTGTTAGATTTTCTCTTCTTTTCTTCTTTCACTCTTCGCTCTCTTTGCGGGTGGGCTGCCCAGTTGTCAGAAGAGGGTCTCTGGTCAGAATCAAGGTCACGACCTTCACACGCTACACGACTCCAAACAAGACCTCGATTGATGAGACCGGAATGGACCAGAACTGAAATAAGGCATGTCCGAAATCCGGTAATAGATTTCTTTCTTTCGCTCTTTACACTCTTTATGGGAGAGGCTGTCACCGTCAGAGGTGGCCGAGGTTAGGGTCAAATGAGTACGAGGTCAAATCAAAGTCACTTCTCGTTTGACACGGCTGTCACGCGCGGGACTTCAAATAGCTGGCGAGACTAGACTAGACTTGGCATATAGGAGACACAGCACGATAGTTCGTTTTCCTCTCTCGTCACTGTCTTTGAAGAAGAGGCGCCGTTTTCAGAAGTGACACCGACTCCGGGTCAAGGTCGCAGGGTCACATACGTGCAGTCTCCGGAGGTGGCCACGTTTGTCGAGTCTGCAATGAAGAAGAACTGAAAGGCAGGCCTGAAATATTGCAAGAATCCCCCCCCACCCCACCCCCACCCCTCCTTCTCCTTTTCCTCCTCCTCTTCTTCTTCTTCCTCCTCCTTCTTCTTTTCCTTCGTCTTCTTCTTCTGGTGTATTTGTGTTTTCAGGATGACAGCCATTGTCAAAGGATGCCAGTCGCCTGCGTCACAGAAAGGTCACTGCTTGGCGTATCACGTGCGAACTCTGAACAACACGCGAGACACCAGAACGGAAGATCATGACGGATGTCATCTAGGATCCCTCTTGATGGGTCTTCTCTTTGGCAGACAGGTTGTCATTGACAGGGGTGATCCGTGGTCAGGGCCAAGGTCAAGGTCAAACCAGGGTCACTTCTTGACGTCGTCTATGGCTGAACTTTCGTTTGTTTGGCCTGTGATAGACTGATGGTGTATGTGCAAATGCAAGCACGCACACACACACACACACACACACACACACACACACACACACACACACACACACACACACACACACACACGCACACACATAATACGCACGCACACACACACACACACACACACACACACACACACACACACACACACGAACACACACACGCACGCATGCATGCACACACACACACATAACGCGCGCGCGCACACACACACACAC
>JADBJO010005781.1:57465-74965 GCA_016801955.1 Conus betulinus | reverse complement strand
AGTCTCTTCATTTTCTTTCATGTGGCCGTCAAAGGTACAAGCCAGGTGGTTCCAAGCAGACAGACTGAAATCAAAGGAAGGGGATTCTTTTGTGCTCTTGAAGCTGTCGCAAAGATAGGGCATTGGTGAGTATGAAGGCCTGAAATGTGTGTCGACTAGGGGGGGGGGGGGAGATCATGTATTTGAAGATTGTTTCGTAATTTCCCCCAAACAAGGGAAATGATTGCTGGGGGAGTTGCTCTGTTGATCAAGTATCAGTTTAACATTAAATGCTGGTCAATTTTGTAGTAGGCCGCTCAGAACGCTTACATGGATTATGTAGTGTTTTAGTGGCAGAATTCTAATAATAGCGTATGGCCATCAGGCCGACCATCGTCAATGAGCTGATGCCAGTGCATGAGAGGAAGTGTAGGTAAAGAGGGATGGTGGGCGGGGGGGGGGGGGGGGGGGGGGGGGGGGACGACGTGGTGGATAGCGAGGAAGTGGAAGGGGGTGGTACTGAAAACAGAGAAAAGAGTGTCTAAGAAGACGAAAGAAGGAATCAGAAGCACCAAAACATGAGAATTTTACCATCAACACTTAAACGATGCAGGTGTTTTCAAGGTTTTGTGTCTCAGTTCTTGATTTTCGACAATGTGTTTAAAAGGTGAGAAAATGTCACCTTTTTACCGAACGTTAGGAACTGTTGTACAAACTCATGATCGAAAAGTCTCTGTATCTGTTATCATTATGTCTGGCTGCATTTCTATAAATGCCTTTGTTCGTCTCTTTCAGTTTGTCAGGTACCTTTATAATGTCTCTTTCTATCTCTCTCACCCTCTCCTCCCTCTGTCTGTTGCTGCTGCAGGGAGAGAGAGAGAGAGAGGAGAGAGAGAGGGAGAGAGAGAGAGAGGAAGACTCAATAAATATAATCACATACACGTGAATTCAGACACACACACACACACACACACACACACACACACACACACACACACACACACACACACACACTCACACACACACGCGCGAGCGCGCGCACGCACGCACGCACGCACGCACGCACACACACACACACACACACACACACACACACACACACACACACACACACACGCACGCACGCACGCACGCACGCACACACATTCTTGTGTGAACGTGTGCACGTGTGCACATGTACACGCAGAGAGAGAGAGAGAGAGAGAGAGAGAGAGAGAGAGAGACAGACAGACAGACAGACAGACGACAAACAGACAGACACAGACAGACAGACAGACAGACAGGCAGACAGACAGACAAACAGACAGGCAGACAGACAGACAGACAGACAGGACAGGCAGACAGACAGACAGACAGACAGAGACGAGAGAGAGAGTCACCAGATTTAAGAAGCCTCCAAAGCGAGAGATAACCGCCCCAAACTGTCAACTTCCCCTTCCCTTCCAAACCCTATCATTTGGCCGCTCAGGTCCACCCAGATCGTATGTCAGAAAGCCCTCAGCTATCGCCCACCGGCTTACAAATTAGCAAAAGAGCATTCCACTGACATTCATGAAGTATCTTGCTTCAAGTTCAGTTCAAGCCATCAGCTCCAACTACTGGAGCAAAGGCCGCCATCAACAACAATCCGCCAGCGCGCCCTGTCCTGGGCTGCCAAAGTTCTTTTTACCGTATCAGTTCCAGCTGGACGCCCGAACACAGCATTCCGAAGGCGTACGGACTTTACCGAAGTCTCAAGGGAGGCTACCGACTGACTTCTTGATGCGATCACGCGTGGACAGTGAGCGAATTCTCCTTCCTTGCACAAGTTTCACCATTTCAGACTTCAAGACGTGGATTTGTGCTGAAAGCGCTTGCAGATGTAAAGGAAGCATTGACCAAGAAGTGATTACTTCTCAAGTAATTCTCTCCAGGTGTATACCGCTCTGCATTCCTCTGGAGCTGCATCCAAGTCTCTTCTCCACCAATCTAGGTCTTGCCCTTCTCCTCTCTCCTGATCTTACCTCAAGGTGGGGTGAAAAAGTGGGTAGACATGGGAAGAGAGAGAAAGAAAGTAGTGAGGCAAAGGATACAGACGGTAGAGTGGGTTGAAGGGAGGTGTGTGTGTTTGTGGGGGGGGGGGGGGGGGGGGGGGTTTAAAGTTTCGTGCAGGTTTTTTTCGTCAAGACGACAAACGGCCATGAGCTGATGCCAGTATGCTACACGGGGTGTGGGTGAAGAAGCGGGGGGGGGGGGGGGGGGGGGGGGGGGGGGGGGGGGGGGGGGGGGACATGGTGGACAAGTGAAAAGGGGGGAGGGGGGGAATAATGAAAAAGGAAAGATAGGTGTCTCGGAAGAAGATGAAAGAAGAAAGAAAGATAGGTGTCTCGGAAGAAGATGAAAGGAAACACAAAAGCGCCAAAATGTTGGGATTTGACGGTCTGCGTTTTTTATACAATGCAAGGATTTTTTTTCCCCCCCCATGTTTGTGTCTTGTCTCTTGATTTCTACAATGTGTTTAAAAAAAGTGATTGAATGTCACCGTTTTCTTTTCATTGAAAGAAAGGTATTTTCATGTAAACTGACTATGTCTGTGTCAGTCTGTTTCAATGCATTTCTATGAAAGCCTCTGTTTGTCTCTTTCACCCTGTCAATCGTCTTTTTTAGAGAGAGAGAGAGAGAGAGAGAGAGAGAGAGAGAGAGAGGGGAGAGAGAGAAGAGAGCAGCATCAAATATAATAAATATGAAATAAAAAAAAAAATGACAACAAAAGAGCGCAAAGAACAGATAGATTTTTTTTCTGTATGAAGTATGTACACACTCCTATCACACAATATCTTGTACGGCTCTTGCTCAGCCAGCGCACTGTAGAATCTATGTCTTGTTTCCAGTGTCTTGAATAATGTATGGTCACTTATCTGATTGAAAGTTCCTACCTCACTTCATCTAATCAACGTATATCCTGATGATGTCGTAAACATGAAAGGCTGTATGCACAGACATGGGACATCCAGATACAGACACACACACACACACGCGCGCGCACACACACACACACACACACACACACACACACACACACACACACACACACACACACACACACACACACACACACACACACACACACACACAACACACACCACACACACACACACACACACACACACACACACACACACCACACACATATCACAGTATCCACAGTCTCTTTTTCGGTCCCACAACTTTCTCTCTGCTTGACCTCGACCTCCCCGTATCACAGACAAAACAGACAAAAGTACTGAATGGTCTGTACACGAGACAAAGGAACACAGGCCTGCTTCAACATCAACGACATCATCAGCTCCGATATTCGCCACGATAAGCGTGGAGTTCTCACATTAACCCGTTCGTGCCTAAAGTGACGAGACAACTCGACGGCAAAGGCGTGTACTCTTTGCCGCCATGGCCGTCGAGTATACTCGTCATGGCGAATATATCCTCTCGTTTTCTATTTATACTGCTTACAAAACAGAGGAGATTTTCAGAAAGGTGAAGTCTCTAGATTCTATGGATAGGTGGTAATCTCGTTTCCGTCAGTGAGAAAGTCAGAGAATTTTTTTTAAATATATTCGTTTTTTTTTTTTTTTTTTGTTTGTTTTTTTTTTTTTTTTTTTTTTTGGGGGGGGGGCCTAGCAAATAAGATTTAACTTGAAGCTGAATTCCTAGGCAGCGAAAGGGTTAAGAGAAGCGAGTATTCAGCACACTCCACTGCCGGGTTGATTCGAAGGTAAGAGGAGACACTGACGAAAGATGGACAGGTGTGCCTCTATCATCCTCTTTCCGTGGCTGCCGCTCGTCTTTGAAGTCAGTTTTGTGCCACGTCGTTAGAGATTTGAGTTGAAGCATGGTGAGATTTCCTCGTTCACAGAGTGGGTCGTCGTAGTGTTGTGTATGCTTTGGGGTGTGTGTGTGTGTGGTGTGTGTGTGTGTGTGTGTGTGTGTGCGCGCGCGCGCGCGCGCGCATGTGTTTGCGTGTGTTTGCACTTATGCGTACATGCTTATGTGGGGGTATGTGTATATGCTTGCGTGCGTGTGTGCACGCTCGTGTAAGTGTGTGGTGTGTGGGGGGGGGGGGGGGGGGGGGGGGGGGGGGGGGGGAGGGAGGGGGAGGGGGGAGGGGGTTGCAGAGCGTGCATGTGTGCTTCTTTCTATTTTGTTCATGATTGTCTGCCCCATATATACATTAATGTTGCATGCACAATACTGATCATTAGGTATGGAAATTGATGAGCACACACACACACACACACACACACACACACACACACACACACACACACACACACACACACACACACACACCCACACACACACACACACACACACACACACACACACACACACGCGCGCGCGCGCGCGCGCGCGCACACACACACACACAAACTTTCCACGCTGGAACACACACACAAACACACACACAAACTTTCCACGTAAACGAACAGGAAGTGTTTCAACTCAGACAGCGTCAAATAATTTGTGACCTCATGCAAACAAAGTTGTGATGGAGCATTGCTACTGCTGAGAATCCATAAAAGGAAACGCTTGTATGTCGTCATAAAGTTTAATGCGCATAATTAGGGAATCAGCTTAATTTGAACTTTGTCAGACAGAATGCTCTCATACATATGTCATGTATGCCGCTACTTTGTCCGTGCAGGAACATCACACCGGGTACGTGACTCTTGTTTTTATTCGTTCTTTCTTCGTCTTCTTCTTCCTTCTTTTTTTTTCTTCTTCTTCTCCTTCTTCTTCTTCTTCTCCTTCTTCTTCTTCTTCTTCTTCTTCTTCTTCTCACCATCATCATCAGCAGCAGCAGCAGCATCAGTCATTATCAGTTTCAGCATCATCATCATCATCGTCACCTTTCTTCTTCTTCTTCTTCTCTGCTTCTGCCTCCTCCTTCACCTCCTCCTCCTCCTACTCCTCTTCCTTCTTCTTCATCTTCTTCTTCTTCTTCTTCTTCTTCTTCTTCTTCTTTCTTCTTCTTCTTCTTCTTCTCTTCTCCTCCTCTTTCTTCTTCTTCTTCTTCTCCCCCTCCTCCTCCTGCTCTTCCTCCTCTCCTCCTCCTTCTTCTTCTTCTTCTTCTTCTGAACCTCTTCTTCTTCTTCTTTTCTTCTTCATGAACTCTTCTTCTTCTCTTCTTCTTCTTCTTCTTCTTGTGTTCAGATTTCAAATTGGATGTCGTTCCTCAAAGCGGCCGTTAATGGTCGTCCATTCACCGAGCGATTATTTATGTCTGCTTGTTTCATTCTGTACACGGAACCCTTGTTTCTTCACATCATTTCCGAAGAGATATGACCCCCCCCCCCCCCCCCCCCCCCCCCCCCCCCCCCCGCCCCATTGACCAATACTCTCTCCCATCACCAACGTTCATATCCCAAAAGCTGGTGATGAGATTTTAACGTGTGCACAAGATGTTACGTGTGCGTTCAAACACAGTACTTTAGCCTATGGTCTCATGCGAAAGACTTTAAATAAAAGAGAATACGAGTCAGAACCAGTGTTAGCTCCGAGGGTAAAGTCGCCCTATACCAGAACCACCCAGCAGGGGTTTGAACCTTCAACGTAGGATCAGGAGTCTGACGCTCTACCAACTGAGCTACACCGGTCCTCAACCTACTTCATCACCACACACATTCCACTGATTGCCTGGACCAGTGCTGCAGGCAGGTGATGTAAAAATACTAGAATGTGACGCTAAAAGACTTCTAAGTAAATTTGCCAATTTGGATCTTTTTTTTTCCATTTGCTTAAAAGTGCTAGCGAGATTCGAGCTCTAAACATCTGATTGTGAACTCGGTGTTGTACCACTGATCCACCCAGTGACTCCAGGCACAGAAAGTGACGGCTGTCTCCAAAAATAGTCCCTCCCAACCCCCCCCCCCACCCCTCAGCCCCCTTACAAATCACCCCATGACGTAAGATGACGTGGCGAGGTACCATTACCGTGCGAACCCCTCGCCGTTGTGTTCTGTTTGTCTTCTCTCTCCTTGACGTCACGGCGTGTCAACACTCAGAAGGAATGACGGCATAGGCAGGACACGTCTTTTAACAAAATGGGGGCTGCAGCTTTTGTGTCCGGGTTGTGGACTGAGTGGGTTGGAGTGTTTGTCTCTCACGGTGTGTGAGGGCGGTGTTTTATATCGTCGTCGGTTGGTTCAACTTTTTTTGCTCCACACCGGGCGCGTTCAGGTGGCACCGCTGTTTGTTTCCCTACCTTTTCCTATGGTTTCATTTTTCAATTTTTCTTCTACGTATACTACATATTTTGAGATTGTGGGTGTGTGTGTGTGTGTGTGTGTGTGTGTGTGTGCGTGCGTGTGTGTGTGTGTGTGTGTGTGTGTGTGTGTGTGTGTGTGTGTGTGCGTGCGTGCGTGCGTGCGTGTGTGTGTGTGTGTGTACTCTTCCCTATATTCTACGTATCTCTTTTCTCTTTTCTCCCCCGATCTTTCAGATAGTTTGCTACTTTTTCATACTTTTTCTACTATTTTCACAGAAATACCAACTATTAATATTTGTTCATATACATTCCTGCCTTTTTCTAGTTATGTCTATGTTGTTCCTACCTCATACGATTGTGCCCTGACTCTTCCATTTTTGTGACTACCGATTCTAAATGGTTTCCTTGTTGTCCCTTGTCGTCAGAACTATTTCTGTTTCTTCCGATTTATACCTGCTGTTTCCTAGCTATTTCTGTTTGTTCCCGCATATTCCTACTTCAGCTATTCATAGTTATTCCTATTTATTCCCAGGTAGTCCTGTTTGTACGAAGCTCTTCATGTCTTACCCATTATTTTTCACCAGATAATTCCTATTTTCAGTCAATATTCCGACTAGTTCCTGACTATTCCTAGTTTTGCTGTCTATATTTTCTGCCTTATTTTTGTTCGTTCCAAACTGTTCCTATTTTTTTTCTGCCCATAGCTTTTTTCTCGCTTTTTCGTATGTTCATAATCTTATTCCCTTCATTCCCACCAATTCCCTATTTTCTGCTAGCTATTTCTACTGATTCTTATCCATCTGTGTCTTTCCTCGCTACTGTAAATTTGTTGCTGTTTATTTCTATGTGTTTCTTACGTTCCGCATTTATTCTTCACCTAGTTACTACTAAATGTCCATACCTATTCTTATCGTTCCATATATTTTCAGATTTTGACCTTTTGGTTTCCTAGGAGTGAAGGGGTGGGGCGAAGAAAATGTGAACAAAGTGTGGTAAACAGAAAAACAAAGTATTATCAATAAGAAGTACAAGCAAAAAAAAAGTACGCAAGGGCAGAAATTCAGTAACAAAGTCACAAGAATAAAACAATACTCAGTAATGTGTCCTAGAAGAAGTACATAGGAGATTCAGAAACAGTAAAACGTACCCAGAAGTGATAAAACATAATAAGCAGTACAGTAACCCAAGTTGTCAGAAGTGATTAAAAAAAAAAAAAAAGCAGTGGCAAGTGACAACACACGGTACGTAGTCTCAATGAAACGTTCTGAAAATCATACAATGTAAAAAAAAAACAACAACAAAAAGTATCATAGTGTATTACACAGTATTGCAACCTAGCCAAGACTGCTACGAAGTTTATATTTAAAACAAAAAAAGTATCAGCCCTTTGTAAGAAGTAGTAAAAAGTGACCAGAAGTAAAACAGATTGGAAGGAAGTATGGAATTAGTCGAAAGCATTAAAATCAGTACAGCGGTAAATAGTGACAAACAATAGAAAAAACGCATTCAAAGTTGAACATGATTGAAATAGACAGAAAAAAAAAGGTGGTACAAAGTAGTAAGAAGCAGTTCAACCTCAACAAGATCAATCAAAATGTGGTAAGAAGTTACAAGAAAAAGTCCGACGTAGCAACTTCCAGTGCACTGTTGTACGAAAGTGGTGAACAGAAGTGAGAACTAATGACTCCTATAAAGAGGGAAACCAAAGTCTGAAAACGTTGTGCAACATAGCCAAAAGTGATAAATTGTATCAGAATGTATAAGTTCACAATAAAACGAGTAAAAAATGATTTTGGACAAAGAAGCAAAACAGGGGGGAACAAAACGTAATCAATGACATTCAAAAATAGTTGTTTTTTTTTTTAAGTACCCATCAAAACTTCGTAAAATGAATTAGTACAAAGAAGCAAAACATAGTAAGAAGTAATGCGTTGTTGTACAGACGCCATACACTGTAGCTAGAAGAAGTATAAAGCAAGAAAAGCGTGGTAAGACGTAGTGCAAAGTGAATCGTTCTGAACAGATCTGTGATGAGTGCAAGGATGTATTTTACGGGGAACAAAAAAGACTAACACTGTGTAATGTCGGTTCTTGGGTGCAAACAGTGTAAAGACCATATCTAATTTTAGCTCTCTTATTGTCGTTTTGTTTTCCTTCGTTCTCTCCACTGCTCCTCTCCCTCCTCCCTCCCGCCAATGCACGCACACACACCACACCGCACCGTATATATCCTTATCCCTTCCTTTCGTTTTCCTCACCCACCCACTCATATTTCTGTTCACCTGGAAGGTTTTCAGACAACCTGTGTGTGTGTGTGTGTGTGTGTGTGTGTGTGTGTGTGTGTGTGTGTGTGTGTGTGTGTGTGCGTGTGCGCGCGCGCGCATGTGTGTGTGTGTATGTGTGCATGAGTCTGTCTGTCTGTGTCTGTGGATGTGTGTGTGTGTGTGTGTGTGTGTGTGTGTGTGTGTGTGTGTGTGTGCGCGTGCGTGCGTGTAAGTGTGTGTGTGTGTGTGTGTGTGTGTGGTGTGTGTGTGTGTGTGGTGTGTGTGTGTGTGCATATATATATATTGGATCCTCAAGCATAGGCTCAAAGATTGTCCCTTACACTTTATACTGTTTGCAAGTGTTTTTAGTTTTCAACAACTTTTTTTCCTCTCTCACAACTTTTGTTTTGTTTAATTTCTACTACCTTTCGCTGACTGCTTTGGGGGTGCTGTTAGATTCTTTTTCGAAACCCTCGGCGGTCGGAACACCACAGAAATTATGGACTGTGGTGTGTATCTCTATCTGAACGCCAAGAGTACAGACACAATCTAAGATGTAGACATATGTCTGCAGGAACCTTGTCCTTAAGGGCCTCAGGCCGATAGGGACGTAAATCTCACACTTAACAGTAACAGACACAATCAGCCGTGTCTCCCTGATGAGTCCGATTCAGCGGACGAAAGGCCTCGGAGCAGGCGATACATGTAGATCTGCCTTCGAGAGAGATTGCGATATTTCAATCATGCAGCTAGTGAAAGGTTTTTCATATTTATGATATACATTTTCCTATTCTTTCATCTTAATTTTTTTTTTCCTCTCAATTTCAATTCTTTGCCAAAATCATTACTGTAATGAAAGAAGAAGAAATTGTTAACCTGCACTTGATTTCCCCCAATACTTAATTGTTCAGCATTATATATATATATATAATATATATATATATATATATATATATATATTATATATATTACAACATGTATATATGTCTGTAGACGTGCGTGCGTGCGTGTGTACATTTATTAACGTCTTTCCACTATATATTAGACGATATGTGGGTGTGTGTGTGTGTGTGTGTTGTGTGTGTACTTTGTTGAGTCGTGGTGTGTTGTTGTGTGTGGTGTGTGTGTGTGGTGTGCGTGCGAGTGGAGAGCGCGCGTATCATTTATTTAACGTCTTTTGAATAAAGACTATTCGTGATGACTGATGACGATACATTGTGTGTGTTCATTGTGTGTGTGTGTGGGTCACGTGTGTTTTGTTAAAGTTACAAGTGTGTGTTTTATTTGTGTTGGGGTATTGCACCCTATTTCACTTTGACGGTGTGTGGGTGTTGTGGACGTGTGGTGTGTGTGTGTTAACTTTTTGTTGCTCCGTGTGTGTGTTGTTTATGGTTCGCCGCGCGCGCGCGAATCATTTTGAACGAGTTGATAAAGAAATCGGTATATAGCCTTTGGAGCGTTTGGAAATGACTGATGAGTTATTTTAAATCTCTGTTACTACTCATTCCCTCACTTTGCAGTTACAAACTATGATGAAAATTTATTTATTTCACTATAGTTTATAGGAAATCACACGATTCCAACAACAGGAAGAACAACTACATTAAAAGTATATCGTTCCCAGATTATTGTTAACGATTAGAGATCCAATAAACGTGGAAGATTTTACCCCTGCAATTTTTTTTTTCTCCAAGGAAAATGATAACCGAAGTTTATCAGACAGAAATATAGATATCAACAGAACCAAACACGCGCGTGCGCGCGCGCGCGCACCACAAACACACAAACACACACACACACATACACGCGTGCGCGCGCGGACAGAGAGAGAGAGAGAGAGAGAGAGAGAGAGGAGAGATGAGAGAGAGAGAGAGAGAGAGAGAGAGAGAGAGAGGAGAGAGAGAGAGAGGAGAGAGAGGAGGAGAGAGAGAAGAGAGAGAAGAGAATACACAAACCGAACAATTCAATATCACAATAGCACTGGAAAACAAATGCAGATAATCACGTCTTCAGCACTGAGAGAATAAACAACGTGAAGCAAAAGAGACGAAAAGGACAGACAGATGAAACGTAAGTATACTTCTTTTAGAATATAGTTTACTGAAATAAAAAAAAAAGATCTCCACTGAAACTAAAAGCTTGTATTTCAATACCAGTTTCCCTAAAAAGAGGAACTGAGGCATGAGCGTATGAAAGCTCGCCTCCTGAAGGAAGCCATTGTTTCAGTCTTGCCTGGACACCTGTTTCGATGCTGCAACTCCTCTCAGCAGGTTGAGTAAATGGCCTCCGGAAGGAGAGCTCACTTACAACGGCTCCGTGACTAAGCAATTATTGTCGTCAGTCGGGGGGCTTTCAGTAGGTGGTGTTCTGCGTATATTGGATCAGGAACAGACACCACAGAACACCACCGAAGTGACTCGGCTGCAGCGGGGCAGTGTCTCCTCTGGCGGGTTGCCTCTTGACGACTTGACATTGACAGTTCCCTGGGGATTGCCGGTTGCCGGGGGCTCTGGTGGGTTGGGCTGCGTGGAAATGAGCTGCGTGGGTGCAATGCCGCTGAGGTGGCACCAGAAGTTGGGACAACAACAACACAACAAACAACACAACAATGAAAGAAAGGTTAAAAGAAATGTTTCGTAAACGGCAGAAATGTATGTGGCGACAGAGACGAAATAGATATAGTCATTATGAAGAATAGCGCTGATGCATGTGGACAGATGTACTGTGGCCACAGAGACGAAATAGATATGGTCATTATGAAGAAAATGGCTGGTGTATGTGGACAGATAAGCAAATATGGCGTGGCCTCCGTGGCTATGTGGCTATGTACTATAAAAACAATGTGACTCGACTGGAAGGGTAAGGTAGTTTAAAAACGGGAACGCATGTTGGTATGGTCAGACTGTCGTGTCTTCGACGGTGAGACGTTGTGATTACAGTCCTAGAGAGACAGACAGACAGACAGATAGATAGACAGACATAGAGAGACAGACACTGAGGAGACAGACAGACAGACTGACAAAACTGACAGAGAGAGAGAGAGAGAGAGAGACGAGAGAGAGAGAGAGAGAGAGAGAGAGAGAGGAGATGAGAGAGAGAGAGAGAGAGAGAGAGAGAGAGAGAGATGCATACTTAAATGCTATGCTGGATATAACAACTTACTGATATTCGGGAGTGACAGCAATGTAGGCGATTTTTTCATTTTCTTTTCCGACAGGTTTAGAAGAGCGACCAAGTGAGCGAGCGACGAGCGAGAGTGAGAGAAGGGGGGGGGGGGGGGGGCAGCAGGGAGAGAGAGAGAGAAAGGAAGAGTGAAGGGGGGGTGGGTAGAGCGGAGCGGGAATGGGGGGGACTGGTTGTTGTTGGGGAGGGTGGAGGGGGGGTGGGGGGCAAGGGGAGAATGGAGTGGGGTGTTGCTTTTTAAGTCAAAAGTAAAAGGGCGGAATGTGCGATTATGTTACGTTCACCACCTCCCCACCCCTCTCTTCTCCCATGCATGCACCCCTCTCTCTCTCGTCTCTCTCTCTCTCTCTCTCTCTCTCTCTCTCTCTCTCTCTCTCTCTCCTCTCTCTCTCTGTAAGCACATGTCACATTCATGCGTTGCGCTTGAGCTTACGCGCTCATGTGTGTGGTGTGTGTGTGTGTGTGTGTGTGTGTGTGTGTGTGTGTGTGTTGTGTGTGTGTGTGTGTGTGTGTGTGTGTGTGCGTGATAGGACTTATGAACGAAAGTATGATACAGTGATGAAACGTTCGGTATTAATACAGGTCAATGATATCTGAGATGCCATTTGATTGATAGGACTAGATTCCAGATCCTAAGGGGTCACGGGACCATGCAAATAGAATTTTATCCACAGCTCGAAGAGCGAATGTGTTCTAACTGGAGCGGGAAGAATGTGCGACGTCCGCGAAATGATGTCTCTGATCAATTGCTGCTCCTATGTCCTGGCCCACATTTTCCATTGCCGTATCTCTCGGGCCCTGGTTGACACACTGATCAGGCATTATTCGGAAACGAAGACGAAAACCGTTATAATACAACCTCCTTGGGTAAGCAGGATAGATAGGATAGGTGCGATACCCCCCAGAACGCACTCGATACTAGCCCCACCAGAGCAATTAGACCAGAATAGATGAATTAGAATAGATGATAGATATAGATAGATGATAGATAGATACGATAGCATAGATAGATAGATGAGGGATTGGATGGATGGAGCATGGATGGATCGGGATAGATTAGATTAGACTAGACAGACATTAGACAGATAGATTTTTTTTTTTTTTTGATAGAGAGATAGATAGAAGAAGTATCATAGAACATCGCAACGATAGATACCGCTATGCAGTACCTACACATCGATTGGCATGGGACTGGACGAGTGGGATACAAGCTCGGCTTGGTAAGTGGTAGGGATGTATAGGGTGAGTGATTTAGCGATGACCCCCCCCCCCAAACGGTGACATGTTGGGTTCATTACAAACTGGATGATCGATCGGACTAATTTTAAATGACTTCTGGTTTGATGATGGAACAGTTGGCTTGAGGTCGTATGTTGTTGTGTTGTTGGTGTTGTTGTTGTTGTCGCGGTTGCTGTGTTGGCGTTGTGCTATCCGTATGTAGTTGTTGCTGACTGCGGCCTGGCTGGCGCGGCTGCTGTGCTGCTGCTGCTGTGCTGCTGCTGCTGCTGGTTGATGCTAGTGCTGCTGCTGCTGCTGCCTTCTGCCGCGAGCTGATATCGTTGTGGTTATTGGGATTGATTATTTGGTTTGATTCGTCGATTTCTTTTCAGACTAGAGGTTATTTTTGAGGTGTACTTTTTTTTCTCATTTGGTTTTTTTTTTTTTTTAGAGAAAGCAAAACCATGGCCGAAGGACACACGTATACAAAACACACACAACACACCACACAAACACACACACACACACACACACAGAACACACAACACACACACACACACCAACTCACGACGAACCCCGAACGAACGAAAACCGAACAAATAAAACATAAATAATTGTTTTCCCACCCCCCGCTGAACAAATTAAAAAGAATTATTTTACAGGCTTTTTGGGTTTTTTTTTTTTTTTTTTTTTTTTTTCTTTTTTTTGTTTTTTTTTAGATTTTTTTTTATCATGTAAACAAACAAACAAAAATCCCCAACCAGCTTTAGTAGGAGCCATGAGACAGGGGCATTACGAACTGCCGGCCTGAGAAATTAAGGGAATCAGCAATGTGAACGACGACCTGTACCAGACACCTGGTTCTTCCTCTGGTTTTGTTTTGTTTTGTTTGCTTTCCGTGAGAGGAAAAAGGGCGATGGAAACGTGGGGATTTTTGATTTGAATGATAATATGTTGTTTTTCGTTGCTATTTGTGTTGTGGTGATGTGTGTGGTGCTGATTGTTGAAATTCCTGCTGGTGTTTGACTTTGAGTTCGTCCGGAAGTCAGTGTGTATGTGAAACGCCTGGAATGAACTAAGAACCACGTGGGGGTGGGGGGGATGAGGGGGAGGGGAGGGGGGAGTTTGAGGGGGGGGAGAGGCGGGGGGAAAGGAAAGAGGAAGAGGGGGGGGGGGTGGGGGCGGAGGGGGGGTCGGGGGGAAAAGCAAATAAGAAATAAAAAAAAAGCGTCGCTGTTGATCGGTGGAAGGGAAGTTCGAATATCTCAGGCAGTAGCGTGGCATTGGGGGACAAGCCCATACGGCTGTGCGCACTCTGGTTTTAATTTGTTGGTAACGATCCTAAGGTAACATGTTGACGATCTTCCGACAATCTGTTTTAAAGGAGAGTCGGATGTCCTCTGTCCTGTGTGTTAAACAGAAGAGACGAAGGAGAAGAAAGAAGACAGACGAAGAAAGAAAAGAAAGAAAGAAAGGGAAGAAGAAAGAAAAGAAGAAGAAAGAGAAAAGACGAAAGACGAAAGAGAAAGAACAAGAAGACGACAAGAAAAAGAAAAAGAAGAGAAAGAAGAAAGGAAGAGAAAAAGCGAAAAAACGAAAAGAAAGAAAAAACGAAGAAAGAGACAAAGAGAGAAAGAAAAGAAGAGAAGAAGAAGAGAGAAGAAAAAAGAAAGAGAGAAGAAGAGAAGAAGGAAGAGAAAAGAAAGAAGAGGATGAGGGAGGACGGAGGAGGAGGAGGAGGAAGTGAGAGGAAGGAGGAGGAGCGGAAGGAGGAGGAAGAGGAGGAGGGCGGATGTGAAGGAGGAAAAAAGAGAAAGGAGGAGGGAGACAAGAGACTGAAAGGATATATGAGGAGCGAAGAGCGAGGACGGATCTGAAGCCGGAGGAGGAAGGAGGGACGGAAAGGAAGAGGAGTGGAAGAGGAGGAAATAGGAGGAGGAGGAGGAGTTTGAGAGGAGGAGGAAGGAGGAGGAGGCGGACTGAGGAAAGGAAAGTGGGACCCCAACGACTGAGGAGACAGAGAGGAGACAGAGAGCGAAAAAGACAGAGACGACTCTGATCTGACCCAGAACAGACAGATAGAAAGGACAGACAGATAGCTCTAGATAACAGATAGACAGACACAACAGACGAGACATAGTATGAATTTGGTTGTTTATTTTGAAGCGAAAGACGAAGTTTCAAGTTCCATAGATATTAGGGTATAGTTTAGATTTTTGAGAATAACCCCTCACTACTAAAAAGAAGTGGAAGCGAGAGAGAGAGGATTGATGACGAGAGAGTGAGAGAGGACAGACAGACAGACAGACAGGACAGACAAGAGGCAGAGAGAGGAGAGAGATATGTTGGGGGGGGGGGGGGGGGAGAGAGAGATGATAGAACACATGGCGCAAAATGCAGGCTGAGATGTAGTACAAAATTTGGTAAGACGGGCATATTTGTATGTAGGGTCTTATCGTCTTATTTTCTGGAAGAGTAGATTTCCTTTAAATTTCTTTCCTCTCAATACTCTTGCTTTCACTCCTCCCGTCTTCCCTGATACCTTCTTTTCTCTTATTCTGTTTCTTGGAGTTCTTCTTCGTCTTCTGCGGTCTTCTTCTTCTTCTTCTTCGTCTTTTCCTTCTTTCTTCTTGAAGTGCTTCTTCTTGTCTTCTCTGGAGGATCTTCGTCTTTTTTTCTTCTCTTCCGCCTCCTCCTATTACTACTCCTCGAATATCCTCTCAAGCCTCCTATCTACTTCTTCTTGCTTCTTCTTAGATTCTTCGTTGCTTTCTTATTTCACTCCTCCTGCTTCTGACTCAGATCCTCCTCCTCCTTCTCTTGTTTTTTTTTTTTTTTTTTTCTTATTATTGTCTTCTGTCTTGCTGCTTCTAATTCGCATGTAATTCGTGACTTATTATCCAGTTGGTCCTTAGGAATCCCACTCTTCTCCTTCTTCTCCTTCTCTTTCGTCTTCCTCTCCGTCTTCTCCTTCTTTCTTCTTCTTCTCCTTCTTCTCCTTCTTCCTCCTTACTTCCTTCTCCTTCTTCTTCTTCCCTTCCTTCTTCGTCTTCTTCCTTCTCTCCTGCTTCGGCTTCTTCTTCTTCTGTCTCTCGTTCTTCGCTTCTGCTTCTTCTCCTTCTTCCTTATTCTTCTCCTTTCTTCTTCTTCTTACTTCTCCTTCCTCCTTCTTCTTCTTCTTCTTCTTAGCGTTCGTGCATTTTTTTCAAACACAAACCATGCGCTACATGACAATCAAAGGGGAAAGGGAGCGATGATGCAAAGCCTGGGCTGTTTGAGAGAACGACGGGGTGGTACGGTTTCTCCACCGGTCACCGAAACAGATGCTTAATCTGATGTAATGAACGAAAGAAGTGGTTCCGTTCTTTCTCTCTTGTTGAGATTTTTTCGTCGTTATTTGTTTCTCTTTTCTTGCTTTTTTTTTTTTAAACATCCCATTAATCCGCATCCAACATTCTCCTCTTTTCAGATTCATTTATCGTCTCATCATGATTTTTTTTTTTAATTCTATTTCTTTGTTTGTTTCTTCTCTTTCTTTCTTATGTTTTTTCGTTCTTTCCCCGTATGTTGGGTTCATTTTCTTGTTCCTTCTCTCTGTATTTTCGCTTTTTCTTCCTTTTTTTTTCTCTCTCACATTTCCTGTCCTCTTTCTTTTTTCCACTTTTCGTTAATCTTCTTTCTTTCTGACCTTCATTCTGCTGCTCTTTTCGTTTCATCTTTATGTCTGCTTCCTCCTTATTCTTCTCTTCTTCTGTGAGGAGGGTTGTGAGGAGGGAATTGGACTGAGAGAGAGAGAGATGAGGAGGGGGGGGGGGAGGAAAGGAGAACCGGAGAGAGAGAGAGAGAGGGAGATGAGGAGAGGGACGAGAGAGGGGTGATGAGGAGAGAGAGAGGGAGATGAGGAGGCGAAGAGAGAGGAGAGAGGGGGGGGGGAGAAAAGAGTGAGAAAGAGAGAGGAGAGAAGAGAGAGGAGGAGGAGAAGAGCGAGATGGGAGGCGGGCAGGGGAGAGAGAGGGACAGAGAGAGGAGAGAGGGCTGAGAGAGAGAGACGAGAGAGAGAGAGAGAGAAGAGAGAGAGAGAGACGCAACACTTCCAGCTATACCCACACCTTACCCACACTACCCTCAACCCCTACATTTGCCCTACTCCCCTACAAACACATACACACACACACGCGCGCGCGCGCGCGCCGCGCGCTCGCACGCACACAGACACACACACACGCACACGCACGCACGCACGCACGCACGCGCGCACTACGACGCACACACACACACACACACACCCACACACACACACACACACACACGCACCCACGCACGCACCCAAGCGCCGCACGCACACACACAAACACACACACACCACACACACACACACACACACACCCACACACAACACACACACCACACACACAACAAAGCGCGCGCGTGCTCTCCTAGACAGATAGACAGAGAGAGAAAAAAAAGACAAAATACACCATATTTTACTTAGGATTAAACGCATAAGCTCATAGCCTTTTTTACGTCGCGCGCGCGCGCGCGCGCGCGCGCGAGAGAGAGAGGAAAGAGAGAGAGAGGAGAGAAGAGAGAGAGAGACGAGACAGACAGACAG
>JADBJO010005781.1:52465-54965 GCA_016801955.1 Conus betulinus | reverse complement strand
TGGGGGGGGGTTGGGTGGGGGGGGGGTGGGGGGGGTGGGGGGGGGGGGGGGGTGGGGGGGGGGGGGGGGGGGGGGGGGGGGGGGGGTGGGGGGGGGAAGGTCGTGGTGGGGAGGTCCATTATCGTGAACTGCGCAAAAGGTTTGATCCTGATCCTTGGAGTTGTGGAAATCCCGCGCTCCACACTTCACCCTCAGCGACATCGTCGGGCTGGACAACCACAGAAAACCTCAGACTCAGAGAAGACTGATCTAACCCATGGACTGTTTGCAAACGTCAAATTTCAAAAACAGGAGCTAACAGCGCGCTCGGGAACTAGCGTAGAACCAACTGCCAAGATCAAAAATGGATCCTAGATCCGGTTCCTAATGAGTGAGAGAAAATAAGTTAAAACAAAATTGTTTTAATTAACACCGCAAAGGGAGGAAAAGAAATAATTGAAGATTCCGACTGAAATGAGTTATTTCCCGTGTGTTTTCTTCCTCAAGACGATGTGAGAAACATACCAAAGTTACGACTAGTATGAAGTAGGCACTTTTTTAATATTCCCTGAAAATATTACTATTTTACAGTCACAGACAGTCCCATTTATGCACCAGTAGCTTCGCAGTTTACATATTCATCAGTGAAACCTTTGTAAACCGGAAGAAAAAGATCCTGAAAAGAGCCGAAAGAAAGATCATGTTTTCATCAAAAATCGTTTTCAGGGATCCAAGCAAAAGGTTATTGGTTCCCGTCCTTGGGAACGACATCACTTCGGTACTTTTATAGCCAAAGTTTGGTAAAATCGGCTCGGGGTCACTTTTCCCAGAAAGCTGCTGATCAGACGACTACATCCAAGGCAAAACAAACTGTACATAAAAACATACCTTCTACCTTCTATGGCCGATATATTTTTAGTTATAACAAAAAAAAAAAAAAAAAAAAAATCCTCGGCTGATGTAACCGTTGTTCCGATTTTATTTTCGGCTGGATATAAACACAGAATGAGCGTTAGGATGTAAGACCAAAAATTACTGTCAAGCGTAATCGCGAGGTCTACTGGGTAAACGCCATCTTTCGCAAATGCGTGCTTCCTCTCTCCTCTCCTACTCTCTTCTCTTTTTCTTTTTAATTTTTTTTTTTTTTTTTTTTAAGATAGACCGACAAACTCGAGGTTTTCGACGGCAATATTATTCTTTCTTACCGAAGGATTTTGTCGATGCTCGAAACTATACACACGCAGAAGAAAATCTACGTGATTGAGCAAACCGTTGATATGGCGAAAAGGAATTTTCGTAGTACCCATTATACTATGGTTTGAACCAAATTTTTGTTTTTAATTCGAGAGTAGACAAACATGTGTTTTATATTATAGATTGTAATAAGATCGGTCAGATCTTGTTTCGAGGAAGTACAGATGCTTCTGTGCTCCTCATGTTCTGGTCATCGTCTGTTTCAATCGCTCACTCTCTCTTCTTTCTTTCTTTCTTTTTCAATTTTTGTTGTTCTTTGTTGTTGTCGTTTTTCCTTTTAAGGGGAAAAATGGCTAAACCAGTTGAGGATCCTGCTCTTCAAACGGGACTGGCGTACAAGGCGACAGATGGTGGGCCAGCTTACGGCGGCATTGTACATAGGGCTGCAACACAGAGAGCGAGAGAGGGAGAGAGAGAAAGAGAGAGACATGCACCCTACAACGTTGCTCCTGATAAGCGTGTACACACGTGTGGTCAACCAACATGTTTCAACTCAAAACAACAATTGCAGTCCACCACCCGCGCATTCCTGCGCTAGCGCAACACATAACCACACAGTCAAAACATGCCCATACACACAACAGGCCGCACGGGGCGCACTGCGGCGCAGCACACACGCACACACCACACACACACCGACAACACACACACATCACACCATTCAGTCCATTACCGTACCGACAGAGTATGAGCTCTATTAAGAGGGGGAGAGAGACGGCTGGCTAGAGAGCGTATACTAGCGAGATAGAGGAGTATATCACCCTATCCAAGACGTTAAAAAGACTGCCCTCCCCTTCACACTCCTTCCTTCCTTCTCTCCTAGCATGTTGGTTCCTTGATATCCACTCCTCATATTCCTTTTTATAACTAGAGAAGAATCAGCGTAGGAAGAGGTGACACACTACCCCACTTCGGACTATCACCCACCCCAACCCAGCCCACCACACCCCGGTCCCCCCCGTAACTCACCGTGCATCCCTGTTCCGTGAGCCAGAGATGGGCACCTTTCGTCTCTGGGGCTTACTGTCGGAATCTCATTTCAAACGTAAACTCCGTTGAGTGAGGAAAGCACCACTATCGCCCACAGGACCACCCACACCATGTTCTGTCGATCAAGGTGAGCCAAAATATGCCGACAGGCAGGATTGGATGGGGAGGAAACCGGGGAAAGAATCTAATACACTCTCTCTCTCTCTCTCGTCCTCTCTTCGCTCCTCTCTCTATCGCTCTCTCTCTCTCTCTCTCCTCTCTCTGAACCTCAAATCCG
>JADBJO010005781.1:39965-47465 GCA_016801955.1 Conus betulinus | reverse complement strand
TCGCTCTCTCTCACACAACACACACACCACACCACACCCACACCACAACACCACAGCCCACACATAACACACATACACACACATACAACACCTTCAAAAATCTTGGCAACTGTAGCTTTATGAAGCCACCCACAGGCCAATCTAAAAAGCACGAAGTGTGGTGGTTTCCATTTCCAACCCCCCATTGGCCCCGTTGACTCTCACCAGCCCGCGCGAAGGTACTAACATACCCTCATCGTGCTGGCGTGGACACTGCTTCCTTGTTTTGCCGAGTCAGGCCAGCCCCCGGGGTTGACCCGTCACAAACAAGGCGGACGATTTAGTCTGAGCCGACGGAGGAAAGAAAGTCCCGAGGACGATTTAGTTGTTCGCGGGACCAACAGGAACAAAAAATTATTGACGCACAGAGTGCCTTTTAAACCTGGTGACCTGCCAAGTCTCAGCCCTTTCGAGGCCGGCGCTAACCTTAATCTTTAGAAGGATGAAGGTCAAGGATGTCACATTTTTATCTGCTCTGCGCGTTTGTGTGGTCCGTAGCTCACGGTGACTGAGGCAAGCAGCCATGTTGAAGACGGGGGCGACAGGGTATTTTAATGAATACGGCACGTAAGTACACCAAAGTCGCATATTGAAAGTCTGCATTAATAAAGGAAAGAAACTTTAAAGGGGACATTATAATTGTCTTTCACCGGATAAAAGGAACAGATAAATCACAAGACAATTGAAACAAGTTTTAAAGAGGAAATATCAATTGGAACAAATTTTAAAGAGAAATTATAAATTGAAACAATCCCTATAGAGGAATTACAGATTGAAATAAATGTTAAAGAGAAAGTATCATTGAAACTAAATCTATATAGAAAATCATATCGATACCCGCCCCCCAGTCAACGTCACGTTGTAAGTAACTTTTATGCAGATGTAAACAAGACATAGGTTCGTCAAATCAACGCTGAAAGCAGATCTGAACAGCACGAATGGCCCCCCATTCCAAGCCGCCGAGGGATGTGTGGAGTGGATATCGACTCTGAAGCCTGACAACTATTCGTGAATCAGAGAATAGCACTATGGGCATAGTCCACTATCTACTACATTAAGTCGTCAGAATCAATCGTATCTTTCACACACAAAAAATCGTCTGACTCAGAGTCGTAGTCACCATCTTCTCATACAAATACCTCAGACTCAGTTGTACTCAACTATCTACTATACTCAGTCATTGACCGCGTTCCATATCCACTGAACATGAAATCTGGCCCCGAGGATTGGTCTTAGTATGGAAACAGACGCTAAAATCATGTGGACATCTGCCCAACAGAAAAGAAGGAAATAACAAAGAGTCAAGACAGGTTCCCTTGCTGTATGCAAAGTAACGCCTTCTTGATGACAGTACCAAAAACACACTTCTTGAATGTTCAACAAATGTATCTCTTAAAACGGGAAAAAAAATAACACATAAAAATACCACAATACAATACTCCCCAGACAGCGGTTGCAAAAAGATATATCTGTCAAATTTTGCTGCTGCGTTTGTCGTTTCTTTGTTGTGAATAAACATCACTTCGTTTAGTGTGGTATTTTATGTTTCCTGTCCTGTTCTCTGTAAACAAAGTTTCATGATCCCTGGCCAAAGAGCAGGTAAACCGCGTGATGTTCCCACAGATAAGTCTGTTCTGAGCTCGGGCTATCTTTGAGCTTTTGCCTGAGCGACATTAATGCGACTAGAGTGTGTTATGACAAAGGACTTGCCATTATCCATATCACATGGGATATTTTAAAGGCTTCACTGCGCTCTGGTACCTTGAAGAATGTTTGCCTTCAGGTATTACAATGAGGTTAATGCAGTTCAGTTGTGCTGGACAGTGTAGTTTCTTGCCGGTTTGGATGCAATAAAAGAGCTTTTTAGTACATTTCGTTAGTGGGATTTTCCGTAGCGAGAACATTTGAGCATCCCATTCGCTCATAGTGTACTTCTGAGGAGGGAGTGGTTTTGTTTTTTTTTTTTTTTTCGTGTAGCTTGGTTTGCAGGATGGTTATCTTTTTAACCAGCTACAAAACGATTTGCGCCGTAGAGTACGTAGCAGGATGGGGACTGTTTGGAAACTCTCTCTTTACTCATAATACTATCTCTGCGCTCCTCTCTCTTCTCTGGTGTGGTGTGTCCCACACCCGTGTGTAGTGTGTGTGTGTGGGTGTGGTGCCACGCATGTGTCACCCAGCACACGTCACCTTCACCACGCTCTCACAACACACCGACACACCACACCCACATCACAAACACACACAAACACCACACACGACAACACCACACACACTCACATGGCCACACACCGCAAGCACGCGCACACACACATTTCAACAACACAAACCACGCACCACACACACCACACAACACACACACACCCACACACACACCCACAACACATCCACATACAGAGGAGAGATGAGAGAGAGAGAGAGATGAGGAGAGGAGAGAACAATACCATCGCCACGACACTTTGTATGGCCACTCAGAACTATGTACTTTCTCTCTCTCTCTCTCTCTCTCTCTCTCTCTCTCTCTCGTCTCTCTCTCTCGTCCTCTCTCCCTCTCTCTCTCTCTCTCTCTCCTAGCAATGCTGGGTCAAATGGAAGAGCAGTGCCTTCAGCTGCCCAAAGTTGACGGCTAAAACTAGTGGAGTGTGTTGTGACAATGTGAACAAACTTTCTGCCTTCTTTCCAGTCACAGTTTGACTGTTGGGAGGTACTTCAGGATGAATAAGCCGTGATGGCGGGCACTCTGATTCTGTTTGATACCCCGGCTTGTGTTTGCGTTCGTTAGTTATGTCTAGTCTGTCTCTCTCTGTCTCTCTCTCTCCCCTCTCTCTCTCCCCCTCTCTCTCTCCCTCTCTCTCTCTGAGTCTCTCTTGTCTGTCTGTCTGTCCTGTCTGTCTGTCTCTGTCTGTCTGTCTGTCTGTTGTCTGTCTGTCTCTCTCTCTCCTCTCTCTCTCTCTCTCTCTCTCTCTCTCTCTCTCTCTCTCTCTCTTCCTCTTCTTCTTCTAATTTTCCCCTACTCTTTCTATTCTTTCTGCTGCAAGCCGCCCCACTCTTTCTCCTCCTCCTCCTCCTCTCTCTCCTTCTCCTCCTCCTCCCCTCGCTTTCTCCTTTTCTTTCTTTCTTTCTTTCTTTCTTTCTTTCTTTCTGTCTTACTTTCTTTCCTCTTCTTTATTTCCCCCTTTTCAATTTTTCTTTCTATTCCCTTTTCCTTCTTAGCTTTCTAAGTACTAGTCTGTGCTAGGATTTTCCTTCACTCCTCCTCCTCTTCTTCCTCCTTTTTCCTCTTCCTTCTTCTTTATTTACCTTAGATGTACATTTAACATTGTTTCACAACTTTCATTTTTGTGTTCACAACCAATCCAACCGCAGGGGAGGGGGGAAACGGTGGTGGGGCATATGAACATCACACTATCATCAACTCCATATCAATCAACACAAGTGGGAGATTATAAAAAAAAAAAAAAGTGTACATTAATTGTGATTCTTCACGGATTAGATAAGTAAAAACTCTACATATCTGAGTAATGAGACGTGGAATAAGATTTTTTTTTTTTTGTTATATCCAGCGGGATAAAGGCGTATGGAGCATCGTACCAACCTCTAGACTTTGTGCTCTTCTATTCTTGATTTCCCCCTAAATAACAAAATAAGGAATGAGTCTTTGTTTCCGAATCAAAGTTCGTCCCTTGACGTCTGAATGGAATGCCCTGTGCGTGCCTATACCCTATGTGAACACAGCGCCAGGCTTCCAAGGATGGTGCAGGATTGCTCCCAGCTGGTTCGTTCGGCAGTTGAGGACAGTACTTCCTTGGGTCCTACCCGCACCTTCGGGTGTATCTTTTTCTCGTCTGTTTTTAGCCGACTATGAGGTAAGGCCCAGTGAAGCAAAAAAAAAAGTCCAAACTGACAGCGGGATAGACTGTAACCCGGGATTCTCCTCAGAGGGTACGTAAAAAACCATGGCGAAAGCTTGGCTGTACCTGGAGTTGTACTGTCCTAAAAAACTGTCAGCGGAACAGCAACGAGTGAGGCTGCGGGATGCACGCGGTAGCTGCTTGGTGGCGGCGTTTTTCGCCGGTGGGCTCTGCAGTCATGAAATATAGGCTGGTACACCCAAGGGAACGCTCCCGTGGAGGTTCTGTCCTGTCGCATCCGGTGGTCGTTAAACAATGGCATCTGCCAGGAAGCATTGTCCTTCGACGTCTTAAAGGAATGCCCTGTGCGTGTCTGCAACCTATGTAAACACAGCGCAGGCTTCCAAAGGTGGTGCAGGATTGCTTCCAACTGATTCGTTTGGCAGTTGAGGACAGTACTTCTCTGGGGTCCACCTACACCTTCGAGCATCGGTTTACCTTAAGACGCAGTTAGATTAGATTATTCAGAACTATTCGGTGGGTACACAGACCGAATGTCTTTCTGTGAATACTTCAAAGTCTTATACGTCTCCTGCATGTCACCAACGAAGAAGTGCGCAAAAAAAATCGAGGCCACCACTGGCCCCTTGGAAAACCTGCTGACTGCAGGCAAGAAATGGAAACTGCAATGGTATGGTTCTATCTTCCAGACATTCAGCCACTCCTCCTCCTCCCTCCTCCTCTTGTTCCTCCTCCTCCACCCTCCTCCCCCCTCCTCCTCCTCCTCCTCCACCACCACCACCTCCTCCTCCTCCTCCTCCTTTTTCTCCCTCTCTCCTTCTCTTCTTCCTCCTCCTTCTACTCTCGCTTTTCCCCCTCTTCTTCTTTCTTTTAGATTTCTTCGTAAGTTTACTTTTTTTTTCTTTTTTTTTTCTTTTCATTGCTTTCTTTCTTTGTTTCATTCTTTTCTGTCCCATCTTCTGTGCCACCTTGGTGGCATTGCATCCACGCCGCTCATTCCGAGGCCCCCGTCAACAGCCACAGGCCAGCCCAACTCGCCGCAGCCCCGGCAATGGAAGTTCACAAGGAGCAGTCAATGTCAAATCATCAATAGGCAACCCACCGGAGGAGATACTGCACTGCTGCCGAGTCGCTTGGGTGGTGTTCAGTGGCGCCCTGTTTCTGATCCCACATATGCAGGACATCACTTTCTAAGTCCCCTACTGACGACAATAACGGCTTAGTCGCAGAAACTGGCGTGAGTAAGCTCTCTCTCTCTCTCTCTCTCTCTCTCTCTCTCTCTCTCTCTCTCTCTCTCTCTGGAGGGTGCCCACCACATCCGTCCAACGACAGTGTTGGGTTATTCCCTTGAGGTTCTCCTCACTTGAAGATATAATAAGAGAATGCCCTCCCAGTAACAGCTATCGTATCTTTGTCCAAAACCATCACAGACAGCTCCCATGGACTTGCCGATACCGACGGAACCCAACCAAGACCACAGACGTGGAAAAGGCATCGAATCTGAGGTCACCATGAGAGCAGGGCATGAAGGGCCACATAATTTAAGGTCTGATTTTGATTCTTTTTAAATGCTGATCAATGAGAATGAGGACGATGAAGATGATGCTACGGATTTCCATTTTGGTCTGAGACCTCATGACAGGGCTGTACTCTACGCTTTTTTCATAATACATCCCAGCGCCAACCCAGGCTCGAGAGGGTACAGACACCTGGAGTGTTGGTCAGGAAGTTTAAGCAAACACTCTCAGAGACGAGCCCATTTAGTGGATGAAACTCGGCTGTGTGGGTCCCAGTCTTCCCAACTGAGCCCGTAGCAAAACTCAACATTAGGTAGGAGTCTGGACAGGGCAGAAAAAAATCCCACATGGCACTGATGGGAATTGAACCCACAACCTCCCAGCCACGAGTCTGCGACGCTAACCACTTCGCCACTGGTCCTGCTGGTTTTACTTTTAGTCCTCTTCCTCCAGTGTCTTGTTTATCTCCTTTACGTAACAATGCAAGAAACCCGGAGATGGCAATTTATCGTTTCGTTGTTACTTTGGTCCTTTCTATCCACCCCATCAACATGCATAACCAATACAGGAAAATCGTGACCTGTCAAGGCCGATAGTATCCTGTATCTACTCTTTGATCTGTGTTCATATAACATTTAATGGGTTTACCACACACCACTTTTCGTCAAAATCAGTGCTACAGACTTTTTTGTTTTAGACAGACAACGCAGCCAGCACACGCAGGTGAAAACATAACCTCCTTCACGGAAATAAGAATCAACTCCAGAGACATCTGGTGTGGAGGTGGATAGGGTGGGGCTGCTACATAATGCGATGTAATGACAGATAATGTGTCGTCACGCATTAGCACAGGACCGGTGTCAAATCTTGCGCGCACGTGCAGCAGATCAAAATCTGCCCAGGGGTGGAGAAGACGATTTGGTCTCACACCCTGTGTGTGTGTGTGTGTGTGTGTGTGTGTGTGTGTGTGTGTGTGTTGTGTGTGTGGTGTGTGTGTGCTGCATATCATGGGCACACCTCTCTGGCATTGTCAGTCGATAGATTGGAAGGATGGGGGGGGGGGGGGGAGGGGAGTGGGATGGAAGGTGAATGAAAATAGGGGGATGGTGGGCGGCTGTCACCAATGCCAGACGTGTTGTTGAGATATCATCTCCCGAGGAAACGCTGCATGCACGTGTGCAAGACCACGTACACGTACACGCACGCAGGCACATATTTACATCCACATTCGCACATGAATGTATATACAACAACCACATGTATACAGCAGTATGTATATGCAAGCACGTGCACGTGCAGCATACTTACTTAGCATTACTGTGCACATTTACATGCACATCTGCATGATTCATGTCTGATGAGCATATTTGGCGATCTGCAACTGAGGTTTGTGATGTCGTCCACTTGTGTTATTTCCACTGCTGCTCTTATAGCTACCGCCACTGTGCTGTTACTATCACTGCTGCTGCTGCCACTGGCATTGCAGCTACTGCATCTTCTAGTTAATGCTACTATTAACTACTACTTCTGCTGCTGCAGCTGCTGCTACCACTACTACTGTTACTGCACTGCAGCTACTATAATACTACCACTACTACTACTATACTACTACTACTACTACTTTCTACTGCTGCTGCTGCTGCTGCTTCTACCACCACTACTATTACCACCACCACCACCACCACCACTACTACTACTACTACTACTACTACTACTACTACTACTACTACTACTACTGCAGCTACTATCCGAACCACTATCCTTCTACTGCTGCTGCTGCCGCTGTTGTTGCTGCTGCTGCTCTTGCTGCTGCAGCTGCTGCTGCTGCTGATGACGACGATGAAAATAACATTGACAGTGATGATAGTACTGCTGCTGCTGCTGCTGCTGCATTACGTTTACAACTTTAGATCCTAACTAATAATTACGTATGCTGGTATTGCTGCGCTACTCCTGATGATGTTACACCACTATTCCTTCCACCAGCACCACCATTACCGTCAGAACTGTTCTGATAGTTATTCCAGAGTGGTATTTTTCAAGCTTTGGACATTTAGCTGTCGGTTCTTTCG
>JADBJO010005781.1:32465-34965 GCA_016801955.1 Conus betulinus | reverse complement strand
CCCCCCCCCACCCCCCCCAAGCACTTACCTGTTGGCCTGGAGCTGTTTGATCAAACACCAAAACCCGAACTGGCTACAGCCCAGTGCATACTCCAGCTGTTCTTTGTCTCCTGTTAGCACTCTGTGGGATTTTTCCTTTTAACGTGGTTAGTTTGTGCGGGTCAGAACTGAAGGGATCATAATAGTGCATGCGGTCTGATGGATCAGTCGTGGGGGTTTGGGGGGGTGGGCTTATACATCGGCAAAGGTGAAGGATCAGTTCAAGACGCCGAAAGAAACTGACAGCTAAAGGTCAAACCTTGAAATTCCACACAGGAATAACAATCACAAGAAAACTGTTACTGACAGTAGTGGTGGTGGTGTTAGCGGAACGGATATTGGTGGTAACCGTACCAGGAATAGTAGCAATTGCAGACGGTGTACTATTGGTGCCTGAAGTTGTGATAGCTATTCAAAGGCAGCAGTAGCAGTTGAAGCCGTAGCGGTAGTATCGTCATTATCATCGCCATTATCACCGTCATTATAATTATCAGCAGCAGCAAAAGCAGCAGCAGCAGCAGCAGCAGCAGTATTAGTACAATAGTGGCAGCATCAGTAGCAGCGGTTAGTAGTGGTAGTAGTTGTGGTGGTAGTAGTGGTAGAAATTACTGGTGATAGTAGGAGCAGCAGTAGTAGTGGTTGTACTATAGTAGGAGTAGTATTACTATAATAGCAGCTGCAGCAGAAAGTAACAGTAGTAGCACTCGCGCAACAGCAACATTAGAAGCGACAGCAGGGAAAATGGTAGTTGTACTTAGCTGATGCAGTGCGCAGCAATCGCAGCAGCAGCAGAAGCAGCAGCAAGCAGCAGTAGTAGCAATGATAGCAATAGAAATAGCAGTAGTAGCTTTAACAGCAGCAGTGAAAATAACAGAAGCGAATGACATCACAAGCCTCAGTAACAAGATCGCCGAGGATGCTCAATAAACATAACGCAGATGTGCATGTGTATGTACACAGTAATGCTCATAATAGACTGACTGCACATGCGCGTGTTTGCATGTACATGCGCAGGCACACATACATTACGGGACACACACACACAACACACACACACACACACACATACACACACACACACACATGCGCGCGCGCGCGCGCAAGTGTATGTATGTGTGCGTACATGCATGTGCGTATCTGAATATGAATATGTGCCCACATGCGCATGTGTGTGTACATGGTCCAATTCATTCTTTCCCTCAAGATATTGTATCATACCCTATGTCTGGCACTGGTGACAGCCACCGTCCCCCCCCATTGCATCTTCCTTCCACCCCGTTCCCCTCCCCCCCTTTCTTCCACTCTACAGACTGGCAATACCAGAGAGGTGTGCCCATGATATGCAAACACACACACACAACACACACACCACACCACACAACACACACACACCCACACCGCAGCAACACACGCACACGCGCGCGCATGCACGTAGGCACGCATGCACGCATACAACACACCACAACACTACACACACAAACATCACACACACACACACACCACACCCGCACGCACGCAAGCACGCACACACACACACACACACACACACACAACACACACACACACACCACACACACGCGCGCGCGCGCGCGCGAGCGCATGCACGTAGGCACGCATGCACGCATACAACACACACACCACACACACACACACACACAACACACACACACACACACACACACCAAAACACACACACAAACACACACACACACACAAACACCACACACACACACACCAACACACACAGAAACAGGCATGCACGCACGCACGTATGCACGCACACAACCACACACAAAACACAGACACACTACACACACACACACACACAAACACACACACACACACACAGAGGAACAGACAGATGAAGAGAGACGAAGACAGAGAAGGAGAGACAAGAGAGAGAGATGGGAGAGAAGAGAGAAGACGATGAGAGAGAGGGAATGAGAGAAGAGAGAGGAGGAGGAAGGTGTTGAGAACAGACCGTCTTCTCCACCACCATTGGGCAGATTGGGATCTGCTGCACGTGCGCCAGATTTGACACCGGGCCTGGCTGGGCTAATTCGCGTGTTTGCGACACATTATATGTCATGCACATCGCCTTATAGAGCAGCACCACATGAAGGAGGTTATGTTTTTTATCTGCGCTTGTGCTGTGTGGGTTCTGTTGTCTGTCCGTATGTATGTCTGTCTGTCTGTCCGAGGGACGAAAAGAAGGTAATGTCGTGAACCCCAATATATGAACAGTGGATCTGACCACAGATCAAAAGTGGATACAGGGACACAGTGGCAATTGACAGGTGGAGCTCAAAAGCCATGTCGGTTTGGTTATGGAAGTTGACATGGAGGGCGGAGGGGGGGGGGGGGGTGGGAAGGCAATGGACAAAAACACTATATCCATAAGAATCATAGTGGGTTTCTGATGGTGTTTTATTTTATAGTAATTTTGTTTCAGTTTTGTTGT
>JADBJO010005781.1:25000-30208 GCA_016801955.1 Conus betulinus | reverse complement strand
TCCTTTCTCTCTTCCATAGGGATACGCCCCTAACTTAGTCTTTTAAAGGTAACACAGGCAGCTCCAATGTCACGTTATCAGCAAGATCTGTCTGTGAACTGCAGCATAATTGCACAGCTCTTCATGTCAGTCTTTGGTGCAGTAGTTTAGATGTGAATCAGTTAAAATGCAGAGTTCTTCTCTTCGTCTTCGTCGTCTTCTTCTCTGTGGGGAGTCACTGAGGCAACACTCTGAAAAACTGTTCATCAAGTTTCCCCGAGTTCCATCGGTTTTGTGCCGAAGACTAAGGTCTCTGCAAACAGTTCCACTGTCTGTTCTGTACTATTGTCAGCTCTTTTTGCCTCCACTGTCTCCGTCACCGATCACTTTTCTGCAGGATCGCTTTTCACAAGGTTGTTGGATCTTGTTACATGAATATACCCCCGTTATCGTCTTAACTGATGTTTGTACATCTTCATAAGGTCCGAGGTGCTGATTGAGACGGTTTGACGCACTTGTTCGTCGAGATACGATCGGTACGTCTGATATTTGGCATCATTGCTAACACACCGCCTTTCCATGACTTGGATTCTTATTCAGTCTGGATGTGATGTGACGGTCCCTGTCTCACAGGCGTACAGGAAGATGGAATGCACCAGTACATGCAGGAGCCTGGTCTTGTGTTTCTTGGGGATCTCATTGTTCTTATGGTCATGCTGAAGTCTAAATCGTGCTGGCATGGTCTTTGCTTCCCTTGACAGGATTTCAGCTTTGGATCCCTCGTTACTGATGAGGGATCCCAGGTAAGTGAACTGCTGAACTGGTCATAGGTTTCGGTCCATGGACAGGTATGTTGATACTGATGATCATGTGTCTGGCTGTCAGCTTGGTATTCTCGGTGCTGATTTCCGTGCCATTTCTTACAGATGTTTCATACAGTCTTCCAGCAAGCGTAGCAAGTTCTTGTGCACCACCTGGTACCCCCTGTTGATGTGATCTGCAAATCGCAGGTTCTGATGATTCTTCTTACCTTGCTGACTGTGAGGACATGATCTTCAGGTGCGTCAGGCATGCATGATGCGTTCCAAGAATATGTTACCAAGTTTGGGAGACATAAGCAGCCACGACAAAGTCCATCTGAAGTATGGAAATACCCCGCGAAAACACCCTATGATTTATCAGAACAACCCAAATGTCAGTCTTTTGCCGTTTTCATTATCTGTACATCAATGTGTAACACATCAATTAGACCAGATGTAAATCTTTTGAAGTTAACTACCAGCCTGTCAGTTGACATGTGAGAAATTTTCCCTTCAGAGAGGTCAGTCTTTGAACATGGCCGTTAATATTTCTCAGTTCTAATGGGAAACATCTGCGTAGATCTTATGACAGATTTTGGGCGCGTTATCAAAAAACACTGTTAACTAAAATGGAAAAACAACAGTATACAGCGCTGATGCCAATGTTAGCAGATTATCACAATGATTTTAACATTATTGTACTACCACGAGTCAATTGTCAGTCTTTCGCCACTATTACGACAACGATGTGTGAAATAAAACGTATTGAGACACCATGAATATCAACCCTTTGTTCATTATTACGTTCTATCAGTTGAATTAAAAGGCATTAACATTGCTCAGAACCAAACGTTTGCATTTTTCGATTTGTTTATTTGAAATGGAACACCTCGGCGCAGCTGAAGTAAATAACTTTGCACCTTACCATTCACCCTACTTTAGTGCGGCTAACATGTCAGTCCCTTTTACACCTCACTTCTGACGGTCTGTCTGCTGAAAGGGCAGCACAGCTCATACGGCGATCGATTACAATGAACCGATCCAGCTGATCTGTCAAGTGAAATGGAACACACAACGCAGCCGGTGTGTCAATCAGTCCTTGGTGCGCTATCATCAACACGTGTGCTGGAGAGCACCGTTCGGTCCTCCATCGTTCCAACGCACTTTGGCATTGCTTTTGTTGCGCGTGCTCTGTTTTTCACCTGAAGTGTCGAGGGATGGGAGGACACTGCTGCGTGTGTCAGCACACAGGGGGGTAAGATAACACTTTCAGGTGCTCATGGGCTGGAGATAGCAGTGGCGCAATATGTGTGTGCATGCTCGCATGCACGGGCACGTGTGAGTTTTTTTCATGCACACATGCGCAAGGATGAACACATGCGTTAGGCTCGCGCATATGCATGTGCAGGCATGCAGAAAAGTTTGTCCATGCAAACGTACACACACACACACACACACACACACACACACACACACACACACACACACACACCCATCATACGTTCTCATTCAAACACACACACACACACACACACACACACACACACGTATTAGGACAACCCCGGCCTGGAGAAACATAAGTATGCTACATACTCGTGCGAGCGCACGAGTATTTACAAAAAAAAAAAAAAAAAAAAAAAAAAAAGGATGCACCGGCCCAGTATATTGTTATAGGTCACATTACCTAGTTTATCACTAAAATCTGGCCGGGGAGGGGGGAGGGGGGGGGGGGGGGGGAATGACACCTTTCACTGTAAAACGCTCTGAGTACAATTTGATCGGAAATCAGATAAAAACCCCCAGGAACAGACAGCCATCTCTCCTTTTTACAAACGACAGACTCAAACGGGGAAAGTAGGCAGCGCTAAAATGATCATCCCCTGTGGGGAAGTCGTTCATTATCTTTGTCACCGCCCATCATTGTCGTGTCACGCTGGCCACGTGCTCTGGGAAGAGGTCACGCAGCTTCCTTCCAATACCGCCTCCCTGCCTGCACCGACCCCATTTCAAATACCGCCCGTACCCCGTTAGCCCACTAAACCACAAGCGCTTTTTCTTGCTTGTTACTTTTCAACACGCTCTTCAGACTTCCATACGCTGAGATAATCTTATTGACCGTTCTCGTAGTCTTGTTGACTCTTTTTGTTTTGATTCATGTAATGATTATTTTTTTTGTTCTATATCGCATCATTTTGTGTGTGTATTGGTGGTGGTGGTGGTGGTGTCGTCGTCGTCGTCTTTTTTTTTTTGTTTGTTTGTTTTTGTTTTTGTTTTTTTTGAAGGGATTGGTAGTGCTGAGGCTAACGTGGTAGGTTTGGGAGGCAGGGAAGGGCATAGGGATAGTAGTACAAACGTTTGTCTGTTTGTCTGTCTGTCTGTCCGTCTCTCTCTCTCTTCTGTCTCTGTCTCTCTGTCTCTGTCTCTGTCTCTGTCTCTCTCTCTCTCTCTGAGGATGTGTGTGTGTGTGTGTGTATGTGTTTTTCTGTCTCTCTGCCGGTCTCTGTGTCTGTGCAAGTGTGTGTATGTGTGTGTGTGTGTGTGTGTGTGTGTGTGGTGTGTGTGTGTGTGTGTGTCTATCCGTCTCTATGTGTGCGTCTGTGAGCGTGCCTGTTTACATGTCTCTGTGTATTTATGTGTGTTTGCGCGTGCAAGTGTGTGTGTATGTGTGTGTGTGTGTGTGTGTGTGAGAGAGAGAGAGAGAGAGAGAGAGAGAGAGAGAGAGAGAGAGAGAGAGAGAGAGAGAGAGAGAAAGAATCATTCTCACAATGCTCCTCACCCAGTCCCTCTCTTTCCTGCCTGTACGTGGATACGCACAGATATCTACACATAACGCCGGCAACAAAAGAACATAACGGGAATCGGCATTATTGTAAACGAGATTCTGTCCACTTGATCTAGTGTGGGGGCGTTAATGGAAAAGGTTGAATGTGAGAAGGAGAGGGAGGAGAGAGAGAGAGGAAGTGGGAAGGGGAGATGGGTTGGTGGGGTAGAGAGGGGTGGGGTGGGGGTGGATCAATAAGTGCAGGAGACACCAGAGATATGCCTAACTCCACACCTATCTCGGTTCATCTTGGTACATGACCACTCGCTGTTACAGATTGTTCGCCACGCTTCCGACCATTTATCGGTTGGAGACATCAGTGGTATCTATTTCAAAAAGTCGTTTAGAATCCACTTTTTTTTTTTTTTTTTACCTCTGTGAACCTGAAATGTATGGCCTATTTCTTTTGATGCTGGTCTTTTACTATTCCGTTGTTAAAAGTGTGTGTGTATGTGTGTGTGTGTGTGTGTGTGTGTGTGTGTGTGTGTGTGTGTGTGTTTTCCAACCTGTGTGTATATATGTGTGGTTGTGCCTCCCCCCCCCCCCTCTCTCTCTCTCTCTGTGTCTCTCTGAGTCTCTCTGTGTGTCTCTCTGTCTTTCTGTCTCTGTCTCTGTCTCTCTGTCTCTGTCTCTCTGTCTTTTTTGTCTTTTTTTTCTTCTTTCTCCCTCCAAACTCCATGTCATTTTGCTAAATACCTTCTACACATTTTCATGCTTTATGAAACACAAATGATATATGTCGCCCTTTTTTCACTCTCTCTCTCTCCCTCTCTCTCTGCCTGCCTGCCTGTCTGTCTGTCTGTCTGTCTGTCTGTCTGTCTGTCTCTCTCTCTCTCTCTCTCTCTCTCTCTCTCACGCCCTAGGCTCTGCTTCCACGCCGAGCCTGCCTGGCTTAACGACATGCCCCTCCCTCTCTCTACCCCCCCCCCCCCCTCTCTTACCCCCCTCCCCTTCTCCACACACACACACACACACACTGTCACACACCACGCAGTTGTGCAGAATATCCCTCTAGTTTCATCACTGATCTTTTGAAGACACTGGACAAAATGTCTACAGGTATTAACCACGGACCTGGCAAGAGAGAGGAAAGATGCCAGTCTAAGGAACGAGCCCAATAGTCCGTTTACGGTTACGGATATGGCATCCGTGAAATTTGTCCAGTATCCAGCATATATGTTTCAGGTCTTGATAAACGTTTACGTCAGCGTAGCCGTTGTCGTTCCTGCGTCTTGACGCACGGAAGAGTATCCTCATCATTTCAACTTGCGGGAGTATTGTCTGTCTGTACCTGTAACACACACGTTAACGGATTTATACAATTTACTACTATCTTTTCTTTATGTGCACGTGCAATGTATGTATGTGTGCATGTATATAGTTATAAAGATGTGCACGTGTGGGTATGTATGTTTTTTTGCGTCTTTTATTTAGACTATCCATTTCCTTTTGTGACATGTGTAATTATAAGCACTTGAACATATTATAAAGCATTAGCTTTTTGTTGTTCAGATTTTCCCATTTATTGTAAAACTGTGTGATCGCAAAGTGGACATAAGTGTACTTAAACCAAACCGATACATGCAGTTGTGCATTAACACTTCTCCT
>JADBJO010005781.1:0-15000 GCA_016801955.1 Conus betulinus | reverse complement strand
GGTAAGGAGGGGGAGGAGAAGAGAGAAGAGAGCGAACCAGAAGGAAAGAGACAGAGCACCGCGTTTTCAGACTAGCTGATAGACAGACATCTTCAGAAAATTTCAGAGCTCTGCTTTGAACAAGAGAAGCAAGAATCAAGGAGAAAACAGAAAGCAAAGAAAACAGAGCATGGCGCGTCTGTATGTGTTCGTGTGTCTGTCCTCTTTCGTATTTGCTTTCTGTCTGTTGTCGCGAAAACAACTGGTGTGGTCGCTCACATCGATCTCTCTCTCTCCTCTCTGCCCTCTCCGTTTATTTCGTTCTGTCTCTCTGTCTGTCTCTCCGCCTGTACTGTCATCTGTCCCCCCCCCCCCCCTGTCTGTCTCTGTCAGGCCCCCCCATGTTTTCTCCCGTCCCCCCTCTCTCTCTCTCTCCCACCCCCCCCCCCCCCCCCCCCCCCCCCCCCCCCCCCACCCCCCCCCCCTCCCATATACATGCATAAAAGATACACTGACTACAGATACACACGACAAACAACAGACAGAACAGGCAATGTGAAGCAGAAAGCACCCGGTTACCTACACCCTTCACTCATCACCCTTTTCGCCAACAACTGCCTTGCCAGACAATCTCAGAACGGACTTTTTGTTTCGTTTGTGAATTTGTTTGTTTTAGGGGGGTTCTGTTTGGCTTTGTTTGCACATTGATGATCTACGACTGTGGGAATCGGGGGGAGGGGGGGTGGGGGGGTGGGTGAGGGGACAAAGCGTTGTGTTGAACACGGCGGGGGGGAAGGACTGAGAGATACCAGTGGTGATGGATGGTCTGAAAAGGAAAAACCGGTCCGAACGAACTTTTGCGCCAGCGTTGAGAAGGGATGGCCAGTGTTTTTGGTTTTAGTGGATGGACCCAACCACCTTCTTTGCCAGTCAGAACGTGTTCTTTTCGCTTGGATATGGAGACGATAAGGACACAGAAGAACGCTTATGTTAGGCGACGGTGGAAGTAGGGGTAGTGGAGATGACGGTGGGAGGGGGGAGGGGAGGGGAGGGAGGGGAGGGGAATAAGATCAGGCCACTGGTCCCACTGTGTCTGATTCACGCACTGTGCGGAGCGTATTTGTGAGATGGAAGGTATGAGGGGAGATGGAGGGGGTTTGGGGTGAGGGGGGTGGTAGGGAATGAGTGGAGGCGCCCACGGATGAATGGTGGTTGGTGGTGGTGGGTGAGTGGTGTGATGGTGGTTGTGGGTGGATCTTTTTTTCCACAGATTGGTGACCTAACTAGGGTTTAGGTAGCGGTTTTCAACAGTGACAGGCTACTTAGTTTGTGATTGGTGTCCTATATTGTGATCGGCTACTGAAACCCCTAGGGGTGAAGGGCTTCTATATTGTGAACAGCTACTTCATGTGGATGTGCTAATTACTACTGGGGACACTACCACCGCTACCTATAATGTGATATTTGTTACCCAGGTTGGAAAATCTACTTAAGCGTTGAGGTGAAAGGCTTCCTAATGTGTGAACGCTACTTCAAGGGTGAGAGTTAGAGTTAAGATAAGGGAATACAACCCACAGCTATCCCAGTTAAAAACATTCTAAATGTTAAGATAAGTTTTATGCTTTGGTCATTTTTCTTTCAGTCTTTGGTCATACATAAACATTTATTCTGTGGCTCTTTGAATATTTGTCTGTCTCTGTTAGGATCTGTCTATCACTATCAGTGTGTTTGTGCATGTGTTTATAAACTGAGAGAGAGAGGAGGGGGAGGAGAGGAGAGGGAATGGAGAGAGAGAGAGAGAGAGAGAGAGAGAGAGAGAATCGTGAAGTCATGATGATGCAATTCATACGAAAAAATACCACACACCACACTCCCCTGAACACACACACACACAGAGTGGTCGCATGTGGTACTTTCACAGTCCGGTCTTGTGTTTTAGAGACTCCATTCTGACTGTGTGGCTAAAAGGGTACCACCATTAACTGGGAGAGGGTGACTGAGGGTGGTGCTAACACTGTGTTCTGAGCTTCAAGGAAAAACAAGGCATCAGCGTCAGCTATTTGGTCCTTTGGGGCTCATAGCAGAAATCCTCCATTACTTTAATGCACCTAAAAGTTTATAAAACCGGGGGCATTTCAACATTAGGTTTCAGGTGTTAAAAAACTTCTCCAGTGCTGAGCCGCTTTTTCTGTCTTATGCTATTCATACCATCTACAAACACAACATAAACTCATGCACACACACTCATGTATGCATGCACACACACACACACACACACCACACACACACAACACACACAACACACACACTCTCTCTCTCTCTCTCTCTCTCACACATACAGAAGAATAAATTCACACATTCTTTTTATTCAAAGAATCCATTCACATTATTGCATTATCAGCCCCTGCCTTCTTTTTTTCACTCTGCATAATTTTCAAAGTAAACAAAAACTTTTCTCTAATCAAGACTCTTTTTCTTTATCATTATATATGCACACACACATATATATAGACAAAACACTTTTGATTGCATAATGGGAGGGTGATTATGAATAGTTAGACAAGTTCTGAAAGTTATGCAACCCAAACTAAAAACGACCAAAGCAATGTGCTTTGGTCTTGTTCAGTAAACAACTGTTGTAAACACAAAAAATATCGACATAAAAATCTGGAACAAAACACCAGCCTGTGGCCAAAGTGGTTATCGTCGAGGGACTGGCAGCTGGGATGTCAGGTTCGAATCCTCGAAAATGCCAGGAATTTTTCCACCCCCCACTGGCTCCTACCCAGAGTTGAGTTTGCTACTGGCTCAGTTGGGGAAGACTGGGACCAAACAGTCGATCTCATCCATTCATGGGAGCCGTCGGCTGGACGGACGTGTGTGGTGCCCTCGGGAGGAGGACCTCACTCACGCTGGCTCTGTGACAAAGCCATTATTGTCAACAGTAAGGGGCTTAGTAGGTGGTGTCCCGAGTATGTTGGATCAGAAAATGCGCCACGGAATTCCACCGAAATGACTCGGCAGCAGTGCAGGGTCTCCTCTGGTGGGGTTGCCTCATGGCGACTTGATACTGACTGCTTCCTGTGGAATGCCAATAACGGCGTTACGGCTAAACAATCCAGGGGTGAGTGTGGCTGTGGACAGACGTCCGGAATGAGCGGCATGGGAGTAATGCCACTGAGGAGGGGCACACATGATGAGACAGCAAAAAAAAAAAAAAAAAAAAGCTGAACAAAATATACAGCATCATTTTTTCTCAGCATTCCAGTAAAAAATACTGGACCAGGAATTCTCAAAAAGAGAGTAAAGCTTGCTTGAACAATCAGTTACAAGCTTGAAAATATAGTAAAATCCTCTCAACAGAAGAAAAAAAAAAAAAAATATATATATAATATAGCATATATATACATACATATATACCACTCCACACTGATATGACAATTCAACACGGACCTATATATCAAGGTCATGATTCTGACACACTTGGTGAATTTTTTTTTAGAAGGCAGCATCAAAAATGAAACTACATGTCGAACATGGTTTCTGATAGAGATGAAAGTGGAGATGACCCTGATAAAAATAGTTGTTTGACAGCGAGTCAAAATAACATCCCAAAATTTAAAATCACATTGTGTAATATCAAGATCTATACATTGGGCAAAAACAACACTGAGAGAACAAGCTATGGACCTGTGCATGCATTCCTCACAATGACAGTTTTTGCAGGACTCTTGCACCTACAGGAGGCGGGTCGGGGAGGATTGGGTGTGGGAACAGGGGGGTTTCATTAGTTTCCCTAGAATTCCATTCCAGAGAGATGAGCTTGGAAGTTCAATGTGTTTCATTTTTCAATTTAAAAAAGAGTGCAATGAAACAGTACAAATATGATATTTCCTTTGAATTTTTCCAGATAACTGTGCTTAAGACTTAAAACAAACACATTCCCATTTTGTAAAAAAATCAAGGAGAAATCACACACACACATGGGACACACACAACCTTGGACACACACACACACACACACACACACACACACACACTCACACGCAGAGGGCAAAAAGGTAAAAACCATATAGCAGCCTTATGACATTCCACAGATCTGACTACTCTCTACTATTTATTTCAAGAGATAAAATTCTCAAATAAAAAAAATAAGATCACATTTTAAAGAAGGAAACCCGATTCCTACAAAAACTTGATATATTCAAAATGTAAATATCATGCACAATCACTTCCAGTGCAAGCGTTCATTAGCATTTTACTTTCAATAGAATGCCCTCACAGTTTGCGTGGTGCTGGGTCACTGAGATCTTGTCTTGTATCCCGATACCATTTTACAAAAAAATACACCAATACAACCAGACTTTTTTGTAACATTCAAACCTAAGTTAATTTCTGTGGAGAGATAAAGTAAATTCTAAAAAACACAAAAGTGATCTTTATTATCTTTTCATATGAATACTCCAACAAACAAGGTAAATGAAAAATACCAGTAAATGCAGTTTTTCTACAATGATGAAATTATGTGAAGAAACTTAGTGTTGGTTTCAACAAAAAGCTTTTCATACTACTTTGTGGAGAAAAAGCACACACATATGCATGCAAAATGTCCCACACCAAAACAAAAAAAAGATTTTATTTTCAAATTGCCACACCAAAGCAAACCATTTGTTATTTCAATTATATAATAACAACAAAAAGTAAGAAAAAGTTGTCATGGGAGGCTCCCAAGAAATCTCTACACATGAATTATCTGAATAATCTGTCTGCATTCTGGTTTTTCACTTCAAGTTCATATGAAATGCTCACTGGTCTTAGACTATTCACATCAAGGTGTGAACATTATACTTGTCCTTGCACAATCTAACAATAAAATGCATGGAATATTAGAGAATTTCTCAGCAATGCATGCCAGTAAATGATGTTTTGTGAAGAAAAAACAATAGCACGACCACCTTACTTTGTTTTCTCTTATTTCACATCGAATCCTGTTGCACAATTGAGCTGTTGTGTAATTTTTTAAAAGATCAGAAAAGTTTGGTCCTGACAGCTGTATTTTCTGGATTTATCATTGCTTTTGTGACAACAAATGCTTTCTTTCTGCCACTGTCAATGAGATCAGGAGCAACATCTCAACAGTCTCATCTTGTCTTCATTAGTGAAAAGATCAGGCTTGCCAAATGTATGTCCTTTTGGTTTCACCTGTCCAAAAACTTGTGGAGAGTCATCCACAGTTTTCATCCCTATAACGTTCCTGTTGGGGGATGCAATTTAAGAGATGAATAGCCTGATTTATTTTGCTGGAGGGCAAAGATATCATCCTGGTTTTCCTCTTCATCAGAGTCTAAAGGGTCATGAAAATGGGCAAAGACTGTACGGAATTTTTGCTGTCAGTTTTGAACCGGTGCCTCACATCATAATGTCGATCGGCAGTTTGCACACTGTGATCCATGTGAACAGCCATGTCATGTTTTTCATCTCTGTTGATCCCTTCTTCTCTTGATTTACTGATAATTGTTTTTAGATGATCAATGTGAAAGTCATTTTGCCCACATCCAAACTCACAATGGAACCAAAGTCAACCCACAGCATCTTTCAAAAAGTCACCTATTTCTCAACAGAAGCTCGGTCCTCCAAAAGACGGCAGAACACTTGGGGTCCATTTTGGGATCAAATAATGGTCGTACATCTGTGATAAATTTGTTCAAAAGTTCAAATTCATCATCAGAGCAAAAATACCTGCTGCTAGCTCCCAAACGCGGAAAAAGTTTTCCTTCTGCCACTAGCAGTACGTATCCATCCCCTTCCTTCTGTGCTTTTCCAATATCCGAGCATTTCAAGTCAGCAAACACACCTGTCCTCTTCCCGTTTTGAACAGCCAACTGGAGGAGAAGATGGTCGGCCAATTCTGTGAGCTTGTTTTTTCTGCTCCCTCAACTTCTTGTGATTTACTGACACCAGATTTCAACAAAGATTTGGCAATTTTCATCTTTAAGAGTACTGCTTATATGTGATCAAAATTGATCACCTCATTCCTGTCTTGTTAATTTTCGGCGTTGGAGCTCTTCCAAAAGCAAATTTGTCACAGTATGGAGTGACCCCTTCAGCCATGTACAAACAGAAGCAAGAGAAGCAGCACCAACGAGAGGAGGCTGCTTTGCTTCCAAAAAGTCCAAGAAATGGGTGTGAAAGCATTCAAATAGTTTTTCACTGTGCCCCAGGACTTGTCTACTTTTAGCTGCTCAACTACTGAAAGCTGACCATCTTTTTACTGGTCTCCAATTGTTGACAGGCGATGAAGAGCTGATGAGGAAATTCTCCCGTTCCCAGGCATTTTTCCAAAACCACTTGAAACCATGTATGCAACCTTTTTGTTTCGTTTTCTTTTTTTCCTTTTGCTTATGAGTATCCATAAAGTCAGGCACAAAGTTCCCACCTTCTATCGATTCAAAACCAAATCAGAAATTCATTTGACAAAGATGCTGCTGTATACTTATTCTGGCCCAAAGTATGTTTTGAAGAAGCACTGGAGCTTTGATATATTTTTTTTGCCACAATTTTAGCAGTGTGTTTATCATACCCATGCACTTTTGAAGCTAGATGTTTGTCAACTCTTGTCCCTTTCCAAATACAGCCATCCACCATCCACACTGCACTGAAGCACAGGATATGAGCGCTTTGGTGTTCCCTTGTTTCTCTTAATCAGATCGCGAACTTCATATTCAGGAATGTCTTTATGGATTTGCCTGAGATGTCTAGCCAAGTTTTACAACCAATCCTGAACAGTTTTCAATGCAGCACTTTACTCTTTTTTCCGATGTCTCTTGGATCGCTGCCTTTGGCACCTATTTCTTGGAGCTGGTGTCCCTGTAGACATGAGGGTTTCTGGTCTTTTCAAGTGATGCCCGTTCTTCAGCCAAGTTATCATGGCTCGACTCTGAAAGCAGAAATGAGATATTTCTGAACAATGGGGGCTTTTTTTTCTTAAAAAGATAAAAAAATATAAATTTTTTGCCACTAACTATTATCATCATGACTGTTTAATGTCCAGCTGACCACATAGAGCCCACTACCACTGCCTATTGAAAAAAAAAAACAACAAATGCTTCATTGAATGTGTACTTTTCACCTATCCCAGAGATGAATCATAATTTACAGGACCATAAAATTGAGGGCCTGCCATGGCAACATGCAAGGAATATCCTCCCATTTCTGAAACCAGGTTAAAACATAGTCTAAAAGGATTCTAAATATATGTAAGAAACAGAAACACCACTGAAGTACTCAGCAGGCAGCAGTGCAGTGCCTCCTCTGGTGGGCTGCCTCTTAATGACTTAGCACTGACTGCTCCATGTGCTGCACTGCAGTGGCTATGGCTATAGTCAGACTAGATGAGGTATGGCTGTGGATGAAGATCATGAATGAGTGGTGTAGGTACAATGCTGCAGGGGTGGCACAAAACATAAAAACAACAACAACAAAGAATGAACAAACTAACCGTAAATAAACAAACATTTGGTAATAAACACGCATGGAAAAATGTCTTAAGAAATGAAATTATGACTTCTGGAGTAAAATATTTCAACTATGAGGCCATAGCACCTCTTTAAGAGATAAGAAAGCAATATTTTTTCTTAAAAAAATGAAATCATTACAGAAGGTGATAAGATATCATACAATTACACCACTACTACAAACATGATCAACATGACACCACAACACACACACACACACACACACACACACATTTTGATAGAATGCCACTATAACCTTAAATGACTTAGCAAATTTTTTTCTTGGATATCCCTTTGACAAACTTGCATGGAGGGAGGAAATAGGGAAAAACTTGTCTTTCTATAATACTTAGTCTTAAACAACCTATGGACAAGTCACATGCCATGGCTTATTCCATACTTCTGAAATTAAAAAATGTTAGCCATTAATAAAAAAAATCATCACTTTTAAAATCTGGGACACATTTCTTGTAGTTAAGCTACACTACTACAAATATTTGGACTCTTAGGTCTGAAAAATGCAAGTGGACTGCAAACTAAGTGAAATGTTGAACTAACAAAAGAAAACCTATCTCACAATCAATCAACCTACCACTACTTCATTGATCATGTGGACATTTATTTGTGTTATCAAAATCTGTGAAAAAAATGGTTTTGCTGAGAGGGAATGGCGCACATGCAGTGACACAGCCAATTATGACCTCAACTACTTTATTGTCCAGGACATGGCAACTGATTCACCCACCTACTCTTTATTTTCAGCCAATCATTTGCCAACTGTATTGAAAGATTGAAGTGTGAACTTCATCTGAAGCCTCCATGTGCTATTCTTTGACAATTTGTAAGTGAAACCAGACTATGTTCCACAGCCTCCTCTAAGAGATGACAAAGATTCAATGTAATCAGTCAACTGCCAAAAATAAATTTAAGAAACACCTGGATTACATCACATATTCACCTCGTTCATCTGTTGAAGAAGTAGATCCACATGGTTCTGTGGGACAGGAAACTGGTGTTCCAAGGGCAGATGACAAGTGCTGTGGCTGGTCTTCATCAGGTTTCTGTTGCCTGCTGCCTTGGTCACACCTTCCTGTAACAAGGCGTAACAATGCTGACCTCTGCTTTCATTCTAATCATCTTTTAATTTGTATGTACACTTATACCTGAACAAGTGATCCGTGCTATGACTGGAGCAACGCTGTGCATTCTGCTTAAAACCAACAGCATATGTGTAGTACAAAACATTCTGCAGTTAAAAAATGTGACGAAAGCCATCAGTATGTGAAGTCATCATTAACAATAATCCACTTGCACAGTCATCGAAAAGCGTTCTGCCACACATATTGAGTAAATGACCACCACCAATAAATAATGCAGCTGAGAACCAAATCTCAAACATTGGTCAAATGAAATTCTTGCCGACAAAATGGGTTTGTGATGCAAGTTTCTTGGCGACCAAAGCTCCACCATCACATTAGGTATAGATCAAAGTACTGCTTTAGGAAAATGGAGTATTTTTGCGTTACTAGTACCTACATTTCACACAACAGTTTTGAAACAAAGGCTATGGAAGTGGAAGGGAATGAAGAGGCAGACAGACTCTCCAAGGCGGACAGCCAACAACACCAAACTGCCCATGCTGTATCTACAGAGAGGGTAAGACAATCAGTCACAGCCAGTTCAGGACTGCATGGAGAGAAAGCCAACAGGTGGAGGTATAGAAGGATGACATTCACCATCTTGAGCATGCCCAATAAGTTTGCCACATTCAGACTAAGAACTGCACACTGCCAGTTGCTCTCTCCCGCATATATCACCTGAATATATCGCACACAGATAAGTGCCCATGCGGTACAGGCCCACAGAACCCAGCCCACACACTTCAGTCCTGTCCCCACACTTTCGACAGCCAAGACGTGGGTTTTTGGCCCAGTGCAGTGGAACTCCAAGAAAAGCTGTGGGGAATGGTAGACTCACTCCCAACAGACTGCTGACTTTGCCCGAGGTACCGGACTTTGTATCTGACCAGCATGACCAGGGACGCAGAAAAAGAAGAAGAACAAGGGGCACTTTTTTGGGCCTAGTAAGAACTACCAGGCAGCCGTCTTCAATCTACATTAATTTTGCCAGGGCAGTGGAACCCCCCTTCCCCCCCCCGCCTCCCCTTTTTGATTTTCAACTGCTGTGGATTCTTTAAGGTACACAGGGGGCCAGGAAGGCAGTTCGGGCCGACTCAGTTATAGTCCCACATCCAATGAACTTAATGTTCAGTTTAATTTGTCACATCAAACTGGGGAGAGAAAAGGGGAAAAAGGCCGGGTGACAACCCAGGTACTTCTCACATACTGAATTGGCAGGTGAACATCTCAACCACTCTGCCACCTTCCTCCCAATATAAATGAAAAGAAATATTGTACTTCTTCTAAAACCTTGTTCCATCAACAATAATGAAACAAAACACACTAATTAAGCTTCAGACAATTTACCAGGCACCGTGGTGTAGTGGTTAATGTCAAGGACAACCATCTGGGAAGTAGTGGGTTCAAATCCCATCAGTCATGTGGGTTGTTTTTGCCCCGACCGGCTCCTACCCAGAGTTGAGTTTGCTATGGGCTAAGCTGGGAAGACTGAGACCACACAGTAGAGTCTCATCCACTTAATGGATGTGCTTCGAGAGTGTTGCTAAAATATCCTGACCAACACTGCAGGTGTCTGTATCTCTCAGGCCTGGTTAATGCTGGGCTATATTATTTAAGTAGGCATAGAGTACAGCCATGTCATGTGGTCTCTTGCCAAAAATGAACTCTGTGACATCATCTGTATCTTCCTCATCCTCACCAATTAGCACAATTGAAAAATGTCTCAGGTTCTGTGGCCCTTCAAGCACTGCTCTCATAGCGACCTCTTTCAGTTTCCTTTTCTCAGCTGTGCCCTTGGTGAGTTCATGTCATGGTTACTGGTGTCATCAAGTTCAGTTGCTGGACTGATGTGGTATGCCCTCAGGGGTAGGGGTGGGGGAGGGACCCACTCACTCACACTGGCTCCGCGACTAAGCAATTATTATCATTAGCAGGGGGGCAAAAAAAGCATCAATAGTCTGTAAACACTGAGAATAAAGTAGAGATTGCTTCTCTTTTTTTCATCAACCTGATGCACAATTTTAAAAAAAAAAGTGTAAGGGCTGCTTAAGCATATACTGTATACCACATAAAAGAAACACCAAGCACTTAACACAAAATACACATGTAGTATGTAATCAAAACACTTTATGAAATATGAACGTCAAATATGAAATTATTTTAGAATTGCTCTTAAGATCATTATCACGATAATTACTTACCTATTTCATTATCACTGGCATAGGTATGGGAATAGGCATGGTCTCGCCTGAAAAATAATGAAGATGTAGAAAAAAAGTATGCAAATGCAATGTAAAGATTGTAAGTAAACAATGGCACAGAGAAGAGCTAATACTGAAATTCACAATGCATGGTAAATTGAAACTATTACTCTGACACTGTCTTTATTTGCTGCCTATGCATGTCTATCAAAATCTTCATGAATCATGACAGCCTCCTACTGGCAAGGTTTGAAGTTAAACATATTTCAAGTCCAATTTTCATAATGGGTTTGTGTTTGGGCTCAAACCCACGCACATCTTAACCACTCTCTGCCACCTTCCTCCCTAATGGAATACCTTTTAGAATGAAGTGCTCATCCAACAGCATTACAAAAACTACACATTACAGTGGACCTCCTAATGCCATATCAGATCCTCTTCCTCTTGCAAGACCTATTTGTAAACCTTTTCTTCTTTACATCTCTAACTGGACATTTGAGCGTTCGAGGCTTCATTATTTTTATCTTATCTGTTTTTAAAGACTCTACTAATGTCCTAAAAGAGGAGTATGTTTGGAAGTGGTGAAATAACATTCCTTATCATTATTCTGGGATGCCATTTTGAGACGAGACAAAACTAACTGTCACAGATTGAATCCTGGAAAGTTTTATATAATTAAAAAAAAAAACTCTCATAATAATGTAAATGAAAATTATGCTAACAATTTATATGCTATGAACTTTTATGTTGCCCAAGTCTGAGCTGACATGACTGAGCTGGATGATATATATTCCATGCCACCATCTGTTGAAGAAAGACAGCCTATTTATACATGTTTCATGCTGTTCGATGTTCCCAATTGGAACTGTTGATGGTTGAGCTAGATAGCCTTTCTCTCCCACTAAAAATGATATCAGTTTGTCACATGGATCCCCTTTTTGTCATGAAAAAAAAAACATTCTGTCAATGACAGGACTTAACTTTTATGATACGAAACATCAAACAAACTGTCATCAAACAAAATACTAAATAGCAAAAATCACACCATTATTAATACAACCATCCGAGCAACTTGCCTCAGTTTCTTTCGGTTGCCTCTTTTCTTAGTCTTGACCTTTAATGTTTCCTGCAAAATTAAGATGTTTAAGCAGATTGGCATTTACCATTTGGAAACACACTAAAACAATGCTGGGGTACACAGGACCATGTTTAAATTATAAACGCGAACATCTGAATATCTGCAAACTTTGTAGTTGCAATGCTTGGGATCTCTGCTGGCACAAGAAATCATAAAGGCATCATAAAATGTGTTACAAACTGAGTTCTTGTTCAATCAGTCATGTGGCTTATTCACTGCTTCAAACTTTAAGTCATCTGGGAGAAGGGACACAGCACAGAAAAATACGGAGTGTTAAGCTAATTAATCCTCTGGAAGAAACTGTACTCTCTCGCAATACATATCCTCCCTCTCCTATACAAACTCTGCCAAGCATTGGGACTATGAACATTTTTTTGTACATTAAATGACACAGGACCAGTTTATATAAAATAATAATAGTTTTATTTGCTTCTACAACATTTTGGACACTGCCGACTGAACAATTCAACTTCTGAAAGGCTAGTCAGGATAAAATTATGTGGACTGACAAATGCATACATTAGCATATACTGATATAGTGGTTTAAGAAGGGTTCAGATTCATGAATCTGAATGACCCGACAGAAATACAGAACAGTAGTACAGATAAAAACTCAAGAGCAATACCACCGATGTATGCAAAAAAAGTTTCACGTAGGAAACGTTGAATACATAAAAATGAAATAAGTTATTACAAACAACAAAATCATGGTTCATTACAAACTGCTATTTTTAAACGTCTGTTATTTCAATGTCATTGATATTGTATCTCCAGTCATGTTGGTTTTTTATTTTTGAGTCATCTTATCTATAGCGTGCTGGGTTGATGATTTTTCTACCTGAGCGTGTTGTAGGTGGTGGTTTTTGGAGTGTGTGTGTCTGTGTTGGTCAGCTTGTTTGGGTTGTTGTGTTTGAGGTGGTGGTGGACTGGTTGGGTTGTGTGTCATGTACAGGATCTGACACTGGTTCTGTTTGATTTGGGAATGTAATGGACTGCTTGGTCGTGTGTCATGTACAGGATCTAGACATTGGCTCTGTTGATTTGGGATGTCTGTCTTATCCCTATCTTGGGCATGTTTGTGGATGGGGAGATATAATGTTGCGTGTCCAGCATCTGTCTTGTGGGTTGTGGACTGACTCTAATGTCTCCTCTGTTTTTCTTCTAAGGACATTTCCCTGGTTTGTTTTGACTTGGTATGACCTAGGTGCCTCAGATTTTTCCACGACTTCAGCTGGTGTCCACAAGCTGGTTTGTTTGTCTAAGATTCTGACTCTCTGTCCTGGGTACAGTGGTGGTAGAGGGTCACCGGCCGTTTTGTTGTAGTTTTTCTTCATGACTTCTTTCCTGTGTTCCATCTGCTGTCGATACTTGTGGTCGTTTGGGCCAGGCACCATGTGGGATGGTAGTAGAGTGGCAATTGGGTCTTCCCCATGAGCATCTCAGCTGGGGATGGGAGGTGAGCATCAATGGGAGTGGCTCTGAGGTCCAAGAGGGCAGTCTGGTAGGGCTTTCTTTCGTGCTTGCATTTCTGATCATTTTCTTGACTGTTTGCACCTGCCGCTCGATGAAACCATTAGATCTTGGGTATCTGGGGGATGACGTCACATGTTCAAATACCCCATCTCTGTATAAGCTCCTGGAAAGCTTGGCCTTGATATTGAGGTCCGTTGTCGCTGACAATGGTGTCTGGTCTGCCAAACATTGCCAACATTTTCTCAGTTTCTTCGGCGACTGCTAGACTGGTTGTCTTTGACATTTCAGTGACAATAGGGTACTTGGAGAAGTAGTCGCAGATCAACAGGAAAGTTCTTGCCATCGATTTCGAAAAGATCAGTAGCGAGCTTTTTCCCATGGGAGTTAGGAATTTCATGAGGCAGAAAGAGGTTCTTTGATGTTGGCATTGGCCATTTCTTGACAGATGTCGCATGTCTTGATGAGCTGTTCTATGTCTTTGTTGATGTTTGGCCAGTATGTGCACTGCTGTGCCAGCCGGCGTGTCTTCTCTATTCCCTGGTGGGATGAATGGAGTTGTCGTAGAATGTCCGTTCTCAAGTTGCCTTCTGGAACTATGACTTGTTGTCCTTTGAAAATGATTCCATCTTCTATGGCCAACTCATCGCGGAATGACCAGTATGGCCTTGTATCTGTTGGGTAGGTCTTTGATGTGTTCTGGCCAACCATTGATGATGATTTCCATGAGGGTTGTTTCAGGACAGGATCCTGCTTCGTGGCTTCTCGTAGCTGATATTGTTTCTTTGGAGCAAAGCTGATGAAGTCAAATTCGCAGAAGTTATCTCATCAGTGGACAGATCCACTCCGTCGACTCTCGGTCAAGGTCGACTGGTGTCTTGTCTGTGCTGCTCGGAAGTCGGGATAGTGTGTCAGCAAGAGTCATTGTCTTTCCTGGGCGGTTATTCCACTTGGAAGTCGTATCCCTGAATTTTTTGCAGCATTCGCTGGAGTCTAGGCGGGGCTTTTAGGAGTGGTTTGCGTACAATCATCTCCAGAGGCTTATGGTCTGTAATCACTTTGAAGGGACGACCAAATAGGTAGGTATGGAATCTGGTGATACCGAACACTACCGCTAACATCTCACGATCGATGTTAGGGTAGTTGCTCTGTGTTGTGTCCAGAGATTTGGAAGCGAATACCACTGGTTGTCCATCTTGGAGGATGACTGCTCCTAGACCTTTCATGGAACTGTCTACTTCCAGGACTGTTGGTTTCTTTGAATCAAAGAACTTGAGGTATGTTGATGTCGAGACCAATGTCTTTAGGGTTTTCAAAGCAACGCACATGGTCTTCTGACATCTCAAAGGGCACTTCTTTCTTGAGGAGCTCTCTCAAGGGTTGCGATTCTTTGCTAAAATTTGGGATGAAGGCTGAGAGGTAGGTCATCATACCTAGGAAGCGCTGTAGGTCCTCTTTGTTTTGTGGTACAGGCATGCTCTGTATGCCTTGTATTTTTTGCTGGGTCAGGTTGTATGCCATCTTTGGAGTATATGTTTTCCAAAAAATGAAAATCTTGA
>JADBJO010005780.1:144852-149852 GCA_016801955.1 Conus betulinus | reverse complement strand
AGACCAGTGCCACGTCACTCTGCTACTCTTCTCTGCCCAGACTTTGATGCCAGTGTCTGACTATTCCCCCCCCCCCCCCCCCTCCTCTCCAGACGTCTCCCCCCCACCCCTCCTCCGTTACCATACCTGCCCTCTCTACCTACCCTTCCCTCTCTCTCTCTCTCTCTCTCTCTCCTCGTGTGGATGACACTGATGATGATTTTTTTTTCTTTTTTTTTTTTACTACTACTGCTGCTGCTGCTGCTTCTACTTCTTCTTCTTCTTCTTCTGCTTACATTTCTTCTTCTTCTTCTTCTTCTCTCTTCTCTTCTTCTTCTTCGCGTTCTCTGTCCGCACGCCTGCCTGTCCGTTTGTGTGTGTGACTGCTTATTACGTGTGAACGTCTGTATACATGTACCTATTACATAAGCACCCATGTAAACACGTATGTATGTATGTATGTATACATGTATTTACGCATGAGTGTATCTGTCTCTACGTCTGTCTCGCCATCTGCATATGTCTGTATTTATGCAAGTACCTCTCTCTCTCTCTCTCTCGTCTCTCTCTCTCCTCCTCTCCTCTCTCTCTCTCTCTCCTCTCTCCCTTCCTCCCTCCTCATCTCCCTATCTCCTCCCTCCCTCCCCCCTCACTCTCTTCCTCCTTCTCCCTCTCTCCCTCACATGTCCAGTAAATAAGGCCTATTCTACTGGTGTCTCTGTTGAATCTCCTATTCTACTACGTCTCAAGGCGTCCTATTGTACTGATGTCTCTGTTGAAACTCTGATTACGTCTCATCGTCCTATTGTACTGCTGTCTCTGTTGAAGATCTGATTACCTCTCATCGTCCTATTGTACTGCTGTCTCTGTTGAAGATCTGATTACCTCTCATCGTCCTATTGTACTGCTGTCTCTGTTGAAGCTCTGATTACCTCTCATCGTCCTATTGTACTGCTGTCTCTGTTGAAGCTCTGATTACCTCTCATCGTCCTATTGTACTGCTGTCTCTGTTGAAGCTCTGATTACCTCTCATCGTCCTATTGTACTGCTGTCTCTGTTGAAGCTCTGATTACCTCTCATCGTCCTATTGTACTGCTGTCTCTGTTGAAGCTCTGATTACCTCTCATCGTCCTATTGTACTGCTGTCTCTGTTGAAGCTCTGAGCCTCTGTCCTATTACTGCTGTCTCATCATCCTATTGTACTGCTCATCGTCCTGTTGAAGCTCAGTTACCTCTCAAAGCGTAATTACCTCTCATCGTCCTATTGTAAAGCTGTCTCTGTTGACACACCTCTACATAGTCCTATCGCAGCACTGGCAGCAACACGCATACACTCGCGCGCTACGCACATACACACACATACACGCGCGCGCTGTTGAAGCTCGCGCTCACACGCATGCACACTGTATCATGCACACACCACATACACACCTACACACTGCGCGCTCTGTTGACACTCACACACACTCTCATGCGTCGCGCCCATAAACACATCTAACGTTGAGTGCGCGCACACACAGTCACACACACAGACACACAGATACACACAGACACACACTCAGTTACACACACACACCACAGAGACACACCACACACACACACACACACACACACAGACACACACTGCAGACACACAGATTCATCACCTACACAGACACGTCTTACATCACTATTCCACCTCTGTCACACACCCACACACACATCCCACACACACACACAGAGTACACACACAGCACCAATTCCACACACCTTACCATAACACACCACCCCTTCCATCTCTCTTACCACACACATACCACACCATCCCCCCCCCCCTCTCTCTCACCATACTCTCCCTCCCCTTCATCCCTACCTCTCACTCCCTCTCCCCCCCTTCCATCTCCCCCCCCCCTCTCTCTCTCTCTCCCTCCATACCTTCATCCCCCCCCCCTCTCTCTCTCTCTCTCTCCCTCCATACCTCTTCATCCCCCCCCCCCTTCTCCTCTCCTCTCCCTCCCTCCATACCTTCATCCCCCATACCCCCCCCCCTTCTCTCTCTCTCCCTCCATACCTTCATCCCCCCCCCCCCTTCTCTCTCTCTCCCTCCATACCTTCATCCCCCCCCCCCTTCTCTCTCTCTCCCTCCATACCTTCATCCCCCCCCCCTCTCTCTCCTCTCCCCTCCATACCTTCATCCCCCCCCTTCTCCTCCCTCCATCCATCACCCCCATCCCCCCCCCCTCTCTCTCTCCCTCCATACCTTCATCCCCCCCCCCCCTTCTCTCTCTCTCCCCTCCATACCTTCATCCCCCCCCCTTCTCTCTCTCTCTCTCCCTCCATACCTTCATCCCCCCCCCCCTCTCTCTCTCTCTCTCTCCTCCCTCCATACCTCATCCCCCCCCCTCTCTCTCTCCCTCTCTCATCTCCCCCCCCATCTCCTTCTCCCCCCCCCCCCTCTCTCTCTCTCCCTCCATACCTTCATCCCCCCCCCTCTCTCTCTCTCTCCCTCCATACCTTCATCCCCCCCCATCTCTCTCTCCCCTCCATACCTTCATCCCCCCCCTCTCTCTCTCTCTCCCTCCATACCTTCATCCCCCCTCCTCTCTCTCCCTCCATCTCTCTCCCCTCCATACCTTCATCCCCCCCCCCCTCTCTCTCTCTCTCTCCCTCCATCCTCAGCCCCCCACTTCTCTCTCTCTCTCCCCCCCTCTCTCTCTCTCTCTCTCTCTCTCATCTCCTCTTATGCTCTCCCCTCCATACCTTCCTTCTCTCTCCTCTCTTCCCCGCCTCCTTCCCTTCCCTCTCTCTCTCTCTCTCTCTCCTCTCTCTCTCACGCAAGCGAGCGAGCACTCGTATATTCTCTATTTCGCACTTATTCTCTCCTCATCTCTGTCACTGGCTTCTCAGTTACAGGAGGAGTCGTGACGATGGTCAGAATTTGGCTTGCTTGAGGTTGACCCCTTGTCACCCCCCCCCCCCCCCCCCCCCCCACCCAAAGAAAAAAAAAAAAAAAAAAGATTAAAAGATCCCTTCATCTGTTCTGTTACCATAAACAGTAACACCACCCGCCGCCGCCACCAGCAGTGACAGCAACGGATCGCATCGCAGAACCAGGTGAGCTCACCTGTGATCATCCGGGAAAGCTGTGTGCATGAACGGCATGGTCAATCCTTCACATCTATGTTCTTGACTCACACCGGCTCCCCAGGAGGGCCAAATGCCTACCTGCCACCGTTCCTTCACCACGTAGAAAGCCAGCCACCTACCCTGCCCTCCCCCCCCCACCCACCCCCACCCAGCCACACACCACCCACCCCCCCCCACCCCCCCCCCCACCCCCTGAATTATCTCCGCTTTAGTACCCACATACCCACATACTCTGCCTTTCCACTCTGTAACCCTGGGGGGTCCAATCTATCTCTCTCTCCCGGGGGGGTCTCTCTCTAGCTCTCTATCTCTTCTCTCTCTCTCTCTCTCTCTCTCTCTTAACACACCTCTATCCACTATCACCACACACACACACACACACACACACACACACACCACACACACACAACACACGCCACTTATGCACAAACTAAACACACACACACCACACACAACACACCACCACACACACAACAACACACACACACACACACACACTCACACTAAAAGCCAGGGTGTTTTTGTGATCTCGTGCAAAGTAATCATAGTACGTCCATTTTCTCCGGGAGAAGCCAGGGACTTTGTGTCTTTGGGGATAAGTCCCCTTCTGTCTGTTGCCGTCTCCTCTCTCTCTCTCTCTCTCTCTCTATCCATCGCATCTCTCTCATCTCTCTCTCTCTCCTAAGGAAATTTGTCTCGATGGGATGATTGTGAAGTGATTCACGTGTAAGATATAGTCATATTTGTTTTGATCTCATCTCTCTTCTCGAATCCCTCTCTCTCTCTCTCTCTCGCACCTCTCTCCCTCTCGCTCTCTCCTTCTCCCTCGCTCTCTATCTCTCTTCCCCTCTATCTCTCTAAACCAACCTCTTTCCCCTCTCCTCTCTCTCTCTCTCATCCTCTCCCTCCCTCCCTCCGCCTCTCTCTCTCCGCGCCTCTCTCTCGTTCTCTCTACCTCCCTCTCTCAATCTCTCATCTCTCTCTCTCGCACACACACACACACTCCTCACACCACACACACACACCACAACAAACACACACCTCTTCCTACAACTCTCCCTCGTGACAACCTACATAATGTTGTAAACCCTAGTCTCCCAAACCCTCAGACAGTCTGGCTGTGGTTCATAATGGGGTTTGGTATGTTGATCACACCCAGATTCGGCTCAACCGGCCAGACTTGTGACGTGTCGAGCAGCGATTGGCTGCTGTCTCTGAGGGGGGAAATCCCAAACACTGCCGCCGTCGGCTGGATGGTTCCAACGCACGTCAGACAATCCAAGGATCCGATTTCTGCTTTAGTCAAGTCACCACTTTCACTCACCCCGCAAGTTTATTTATACCAAGGCCGATGGATAAAAACGCCATCCCCAGCAAACATTTCTGTCTGTCTGTGTCTGTCTTGTCTGTTGTGTGTCTGGTGTGTGTGTGTGTGTGTGTGTGTGTGTGTGTGTGTGTGTGTGTGTGTGTGTGTGTGTGGGGTGGGTGCGTGCGTGCGTGCGTGTGTGTTCGTCTGCTCTCTCTCTCTCTCTCTCTCTCTCTCTCTCTCTCTCTCTCTCTCTCTCTCTCTCTCTCTTTCTCCCCAACATTCCTCCCTCCCCCCCCCTCTCTCTCTCTCTCTTTCAGAATAAATTATATTCTCTCTGTGTGTCTCTCTGTCTGTCTGTCTGGCTGTCTCCCAGAATGAATTATATTCTCTCTCTCTCTCTCTCTTCTCTCTCTCTCCTTCTCTCTCTCTCTCTCTCTCTCAGAGGGAAAAACCACTTCAGTTGGATGCTGATCCCGATGGACGGGCGAGGCCAGCATCGTTGGACGTGGGCTGATGTCTGCGCTCCCCCCAAATGCTCTTCTGCTTGCATTTCTTTTCTTCTTCTTTTTTTTTTTTTTTTTTTTGT
>JADBJO010005780.1:129852-142352 GCA_016801955.1 Conus betulinus | reverse complement strand
AGTGAAAACACAGCTCTTACCACTGTCAGAAAACGGTACTTAACAACGATGCCAGCTACTGTCTTCGAGCCACAACACATCATTTTCAGCGGTTCCGACGCCGCTTTAAGACATCAGGTTAGGATGTGGAAAGGGACTAAACGACCTTATGACCTTAGACAGCCTTCAGCTGGGACAGCTTCAAACCTCACACAACGGCGACCATTGCCGGCTTCCGGCCCCTTGGCAACGCAGGGCTTCGAAAAAAAGGGGCAGACAATCCGCGCACAATGACTCGAATCACGCCAAAGCGCGCGCGCGTGACCCCGACTCACAGTGACATGTTTTTGTTTTGTTTGTTTGTTTGTTGTTGTTGTTGTTTTCACGAGTTACCGCCCATCTAATTTCACAATTCAAAATGGCCGGTTTTTCCGCCTGTCAGAATCCTCTGTTTTTTCATACAGATCACGTGTCAACTACCGCATTACGCCAAAAATTGCAAGAAAAACCCCGTCAAAGGGAGAAACTGAAAAGGAAGCAAAGCAAAACAGTTCCTGTCATTGCCACCCAAGAGACCACACAGATTCGCTGCCAGCCTTGCTGGAGTCAACATTCGGAAACCCGGGGGGGGGGGGGGGGGGGGGGGGGGGGGAGGGGGGAGGGTATGGGGTGGGGGAGAAGAGGACGGCTAATGGGGTAGGTGGGGTGGGTTGAAGAGGAGGCATGACCAAAAGCGGTTCTAATCCCTGGATCTTTCAGCTGACAAAAGCAGGGGTTCAAAAAAAACGAAAATGCATTTTAACATACTGATAGTAATGATTGCCTTAACATCCGCATTAACATCGTTTGAGCTTTATTCCGCAATATTTCTCATCTCTATTGAAAAATGCCTCCACCCAACCCTATATTTTCAAACATCATTTTGAAAATCTGCAATTTCTAAATGATTTCTGGATTTGGGGAATTTTTTTTTTTTTAAACATTAGAGATTTTTTTTTCTTTTTGTTCTTGAGATTAGCCGCTAAACCACAGGGCCTTTTCAGGGCTGGTTGGAGAATGTCAAATCCGGATTTTTTTCTGGTTGGAGAATGTCAAATCCGGATTCTTTTCTGGTTGGAGAATGTCAAATCCGGATTTTTTTCTGGTTGGGAGAATGTCAAATCCGGATTTTTTTTCTGGTTGAGAATGTCAAATCCGGATTTTTTTTCTGGTTGGAGAATGTCAAATCCGGATTTTTTTCTGGTTGGAGAATGTTTTTCAAATGTCAAATCCTGATTCTTTTCTGGTCGGAGAATGTCAAATCCTGATTTTTTTCCTGGTTGGAGAATGTCAAATCCTGATTTTTTTTTTTCTGGTTGGAGAATGTCAAATCCTGATTTTTTTTTAAAAGGGCTAAATTTACGTACAAGTAACCCAGAAAATAATGAGGGGGGGGGGTGGGGGTAGGGACAGCTAGAGAAAAAAAAAAAAAAGAGAGAGGAGGAGTGAGAGAAAAACAAGAAAGGACAAAAACAGAGACAGAGAAAGAAACCATAAGACAACACACGGCAGAGACATGGGGGGGAAGACAGGGGGGGGGGGGGATAGACACAGAGAGAGAGAGACAGACAAACAGATCTAAAAGACAGAAACCTACATACGAGAAAGACAAACAAGAGACAGAAAGAGATGGACGCACAAGACACACAGGTTTAAGACAGACTACAGTAAGTAGAAAGAAGGAACATCAAATATAAAATAAGGAAGACGAGAATGAAAGAAGAAAGGAATGAAAGAAAAAGATAAGAAAAAAAAACGCTCAGAGAAAAGATTGAAAGGAAACGACGGAGGAGAGAGAAGGCAGATGGAATTAAACGATAGGGGAGAGAGAGAGAGAGGAGAGAGAGAGAGAGAGACAGAGACAGAGACAGAAGAGAGAGAGAGAACAAAAAGGAGAATGATTTCCGAAGAAGAGTCGGCAAGGAAGGGAACGATGAGGTCCTGGACCAGCAAAATGACCATTATTAAACCCTTCAATAACAGTGTATGTGGGGGCCCCTGAACTGATTTATTTATTGTTCACACACACACACACACACACACACACACACACACCCACCCCACACACACACGTCCCATTTCCAAATCGATCACCAACAGCCGTCTAACGTTTTTTCATAGTCAGAGTGCTGCCAGTCCTCCGCCCCCCCCCCCCCACACCCACACACAACACACCCACTACTCCCTTTCCCTTCTCTCTCTCTCTCTAACTCTCTCAACTGTAAGTTTTCCTTCCTCCTACCCCTTTCTCTCTTTTCTCTTTCTGTTTTTTCATTTTCCTCCCTCTCACCCTCTCTCTCTCTCTCTCTCTCTCTCTCTCTCTCTCTCACACACACACACATCACACACACCCACACAGATAGGGGCCTAGGCCTAAAACATGAATAAACATTCGCATTCGCATTCTCTCACACACACACACACACACATCCACACACACACACAGGACACACACACACACACATACATACACCACACGGGCTCGCGCGCTTGCGAGCGCGCGACATCCGACTCCCCCCGCCCTCTCTCTCTCTCTCCTTATCTCTCTCTCCTCTCTCACCCACACACACACACACACACACCCCACACACACACACACACGCACATCCAACTCCCCCCGCATCCCCCCCCCGCCCTCCCTCCTCTCTCTCTCTCTCTCCTCTCTCTCTCTCCTCTCTCTCTCTCTCTCTCTCTCTCTCGCTCTGTCTCTCTGGGGCTGTTAGTTTCAAAACAACCTCCCCTCCCTCTCTCTTTCTCTCTGACCGCCAGCCCCCCCCCCCCCCCCCCTCCCCTGTCTCCTTTCTTTCATACCCCTTCCATGCTCTTCTCTCTCCTCTATCCTTTCTCTCTCTCTCCTCTCTCTCTCTCTCTCTCTCTCTCTCTCTGTGGCGAGAGAGATAGAGACCAGACACACAGACCAGAGACATAGACACAGAGACAGACAGACAGGAAAAGGGTAAAAGATAAAAGAACAGTGGGAAAGAAAAAAAATAGGAAAGAGAGACGACAGAGAGAGAGAGAGGAGAGAGAGAGAGAGAGAGAGAGAGATAGAGAGTTGGGGGAACGGGGAAGGAGTGGGGAGCGACAGATTCCACGTCGCAGTATGGTGCAGTGTTCATAAGCTGGCAGGATGTTAACATTTCCATCAATGACAGACATTATGCAATCTAAGCATAGAGTTTTGCATGAACTCGGAAAAGAACACGATTTCTTTTTTTTGAACCGGCTGACACCCGGTCATGGCATTCTTTTTTCCGAAGAGAGACGACAGACAGACAGAGACAGAGGCAGACGGAGAGACAGACATAGAGACAGGCAGACAGAAAGAGAGACAGACAGACAGACACTCAAGACAGACAGACTGACAGAGACATAAAGACACTGAGAAAGACAGAGGCACAGAAAGAGGGGGGGGGGGGGGGGTAGGAAAGAGACAGACAGACATACTGAGAAGACAGACAGACAGACAAACAGAGGACAAAATGACAGAGATAAACACACGGACAGAAAGACAGACCGGATGATGAAGAAAAAAGAGAGACGGTTGAGAGGCAACAGACAGGCAGGCAGTCAGACAGACGGACGGAAGGACGGACGGACAGACACAGACAGCCGACACACAGATAGAGAGACAAGGGCAGAGACAGAAAAGAGACAGAACGACAGAGACAAGATAAAGTAAGATACAAATAAAGAATGAAAGCGGGAACAAAAAATGTCAATAAAACTAAGAAAAAAAAATGAATATAGGAATATGGCAGACACAATCGATATTCGCGGCACTGGCAATGACATTAAAAGGAGGAAACAAACACGCGAACCAAGTGACACAAGAACATCGACAGCCTCAAGATAAAGTGCCATACGATTTTTTTTTTTAACAGCAAAAGCAAAAGCAAAGAAAAGAGACGATATAATACATATATATAGATATATATATATATATATATATATATGTGTGTGTGTTTGTGTGTGTGTGTGTGTGTGTGTGTTACATATACATACATAGATACGCCCATGAAAGAGAAAAATCGAATGCTGCCAACATATTCTCAGAAATGTAACATTAAAAAAAAAAAAAAAAAGCAGACCACACACACATGCATCAGAGCACACACCCCCCCCCCCCCCCCCCCCCCCCCACCCCACCCACACACACACACACACACGGCCCACACTGCAGTTCGTCCTGTCCTCAGGGTCGACAGGCGTAGCAGCAACATGACGCGGAGGACAGGAGCAGCAAGGGAAACAATGGGTATGATGATTATTATGATGATGATGGTTGATGGTGATGATTGACGATGAGGATGATGATTGATTGATGATGATATGACGCTGATTATGGTGATGATGATGATGATGATGATGATGATGCCGATGGTGATGATGACGATGATGATGCATGATGATGAATGATGTGATGATGACGCTGATGATGATTACGATGATGGTGAGACCTACGACGAACATGATGATGACGATAGCTGACGATGATGAGATGATGTTGATGATGATGATGATGATGGTGGCGACGACGACGACGACGTGATGATGATGATTAATGATGATGAGTGAGGATGAGTTATGATGATGATGATGCGATATGGCGGTTGACGATGACGACGGTCGTGGTGGGTGGGTGGTGGTGGTGACTACGACGACTACGACGACGAACGACAAACCGTATGGGGAAAAAATATTGCATTGTTCCTTTCCCTACTTCTACAAGTCATGTCGTATCTGTAAGCCGTCACCGTCCCCTCCATCACCCCATCAAGAGACGTCCAACTACCGATGAAAGGGTAACGAGTGAAATATACTTGCATAGTCATAGTGATGATGATGATGCATGATGATGATGATGATGATGATGATGATGATGATGATGGAAAATGTAAGCAGAAGAAGATGATGATGATGATTATGATGTGGATGATGATTGATAATGACTGACGAACTACGACGACGACGATGATGATGATGACGATTACGATATGATGATGATGACAAAAGAATGACGAACGACGACGACGACGACGAGATGACGTGACGATGACGATGATGATGATGATAAATATTAAACAACAACCACGCAGCAACCACCGTTTTCACACAGAAACAAACAACAACAACCAAATGAATACCTACATAAAAAACCAGATTACTGCTTCACAAAGAGACTCGATCAAAGTTGAAAACAAAAGGGAACCCACTTCACAACAAACAACAAACAACAAACAAACAAACAAACAAACTATACCCGTTATGTGAACGAAACATCATTGCGTTTTGGGTTTTTAAAGATGTCTCCGTGTCCCCGACCACACTCCGTCACTGACAGAGGCCGTGCCGAAGTTCCACTAACTCATTCCCTATAGCCAGTAAACGGCCGGTGGCCACGTTCACCGAGATCTCGGTCACTCCTGTCCATCAGTGTTCTTTCATCTCTTACTCCTCGGGCCTTCCTAAGTGGATGTGGACAATTGTGGGTTGTCCCTGGGGCGTTCTGCTCTCTCTCTCTCTCTCTCTGTCCCTCTTCTCTCTCTCTCTCCTCTCGCTCTCCATACAACACAATCTCTCTCTCTCTCTCTCTCTCTCTCTCCCCTCCCTCCTCTCTCTCCTCTCTCTCTCCTCTCTCACTCCATACACACACATCTCTCTCTCCTCTCTCTCTCTCTCTCTCTCCTCTCTCTCAATGGTCTCCTCTCTCTCTCTCTTTCATAACACACAATCTCTCTCCTCTCCTCGTCTCTCCTCCTCCTCTCTCTCTCTGCTCAGCCTCTCTCTCTCTCTTCCCCTTCTATCCATACACACACAATCTCTCTTCTCTCTCTATCTACTCTCTCATCTCTCCCCTCTCTCTATCAGTCTCTCTCTCTCTCTCATACAAACACAATCTCTCTCTCTCTTCCCTCTCTCTCTCTCTCTTCATACAAACACAATCTCTCTCTCTCTCCTCTCTCTCTCTCTCTCATCTCGTCTCATCCTCCTCTCTCTCTCTCCTCTCCTCCTTCTAAAACCATATCTCTCTCTCTCTCTCTCTCTCTCTCTCTCTCTCTCTTCATACAAACAATCCTCGCCTCTCTCCTCTCTCTCTCCGCTCTCCGTCTCGCTCCCTCTCCTCTCTTCATACAAACAACAACGCATCGCCTCCCTATCTCTCTCTCTCCTCCCTCCTACCTCTCCCCCTCTCTCGTCCATCTCTCATCCTCCCTCCGCTCTCTCTCTCCCTCATCTCTCTCTCCTCACTCCCTCTCTCTCTCGTTTCCTCCTCTCTCTCTGTTCTGTTGTGGATAGTTCTCTCCCTTTCGCGTCTTTCATATCTCTCCTCCTCTCTCTCTCTCGTCTCTCTCTCTTCCTCATCTCCTCTCCATCTCTCTCTCTCTCTCTCCCTCCCCCTGCCTCTCTTCCCACCACACCACTACCACACCACACACAACCACACACCCACAACACGAACCAACCACCGCCCCACGCACGGCACCCACATCACACACACACACACACACACACACAACAATTACTTTCCTTTCCCTTCCACCTTCTCCCCTTCTCCCCTCCCTGCCGCTCTCTATAATACCTGAACTGTGAAGAAGATGCTCCATAAAAAATGAAAAACAAAACAAACAAAAAACCAGCCAAATACAGATTATATCAAATCCGCTAAGGCCTAATAGCAATGCTCCTCATAAAAATGTAGGTCGTGCCAAGACAATGCCGGAACAAACAACCGAAAAGATTAACTACTCTTCCCCCCAAAATGTTACTGTTATAGGCAGACGTAGTCTGTCCGTATTATCTCTTTAACAAAAGGTTCAGTGACGAGTGGGGGGGGGGGGGTGAGACAAGAAATAGAGAGAGAGGAGAGAGGCCAAGAGAGAGAGGAGAGAGGGAGAGAGAGACAGAGAGTAGAAGAGGAGAGAGAGAGGGGGCTGAGAGAGAGAGAGGAGAGAGAAAGGGAGAGAGGACAGAAGAGGTGAGAGAAGAGAAGAGAAAAAAAAAAGAGGAGAGAGAGAGAGACGAGAGAGAGAGAGAGAGGCCGGAGGGAGAGAGAGGAGAAGAGGAAAGACAGACAGGACAGACAGACCGAGAGGAGAGATAGACAGACCAGACCGACAGAGACGAGACAGACGAATGGAAAGAAAACAACTGAAGGAACAAAACAAACTCCGTCACATATAAGAGAAGAAAAACGAAAGAAACAAACGTGCACGGCAAAAATAAAGGAAGGACAGGGAGGCAATTGGTGCCGCAGTCTTTTTCAATCAGCGGTGTAGAGTCCCAAACAGGAAAAACCACCGATCTGGTTTTTTTTCCCCCCCGTCTGTGACCAGGATTAGATTGTTGTCGATCTTTGGTCGACTCGGTTGGTTCGGATGGTGGATATGGGGGTTTTTGTTGGTTTTGTTCGTTTGTTTGTTTTGTTTTTGTTTTTTGTTGTTGTTTTTTTTTGGGGGGTGGTTTTTGTTGTTGTTGTGTTGTTGTTGTTGTTTGGCTTTTAACCTAATGGAAAACTTTCTCCATCGATCCTGACCGTTGAAGTAAAACGACAGCAAAAAATCTGGACCACACAGAAAAGCCAGACGTTCAATAATAAATAATTCAAAAGGGACCGGACTTCGAAACACAGAACGTTACATTCAAAACCAATTTACTACACGTGAAGACAGAAACTCCACACACACGAACAGGGGGGACATGTCTTTTGCCGCGGTTATCACGTGCCGTAAGCTCTCTAGCAAGCACGGGGGTCGATGACGTGTGTCTGGCCATGCCTCCCTGTATTCAGACTTGCATCCATTCTCTTAGGGTACGGTGGGTGGGTGGTGGTGGGTGGCTCTAGTCCGTGGGGAGACAGCGGGAGAGGGCCCAGTGAGGAGAAGGCTGACGAGCCGATCCAAGCGAGCGACGCTGTCCGTCCCCCCCCCCCCCCCCCCCCCCCCCCCCCCCCCCCCCCCGATGAAGCCACATCCCGTCGACCGACTCCAATCCTTTTTGAGGCGGACTTCAGCACAGCGAAAGAGAGAGGAGAGGGGGGGGGGGGGGGGGGGGGGGGGGGGGGGGGAGGGGGGGGGGGGGGGGGGGGGAATGGGGGGGGGGGGGGGGGGGGGGGGGGGGGGGATAGCGGGGAGGAAGGGGATGGGGGGGGGGGGGGGGATAGAGGGGCGGAAGCGAGAGAGAAAGAGAGAGCAAAGAGTCGGCAGAGTCTGCAGAAAGCGGCCCCCACTCATTCACACGCGTGGGCGCATGCATATGCGATGTGCGCGTCGCGCGCGCGCGCACACACACACACAAACACACAACACACACACACACACACCAAAACAGAGAGAGAGAGAAAGAAGAGAGAGAGAGAGGAGAGAGGGAGGGAGAGAGAGAGGAGAGAGGACTCCAACCGACCGACCGACCAACAGAGATCGAGACACAGACAGAGGACAGACAGACAAAACAGAGGCAAAGACAGAATATACAGACAAAGAAAAAAACACGCGCGCGCGGCGCAGCGCGCACAGAGAGCGAGAGGAGAGAGAGAGAGGGAGAGAGAGAGAGAGAGACAGGAACAGAGACAGAGACAGGACAGACAGGACAGAGAGACAGGACAGATGAAGACGAAGAAGAAAAAGAACAGGAGGAGGGAGGAGGAGGAGAAGAAGAAGAAGACGAGAGAGAAAAAGAAGAGAAGAAGAAGAGAGAAGAAGAAGAAGAAGAAGAAGACAGAAACAGAAAGATTAGAAGAAGAAAAAGTAAGTCAGAAACAGAAGTTAATTGCGTTCCGATTGCTGTTCTGGAGACAGACACAAAAAGAAAAAGAAAAAGAAAAAACCAGCTTCTTCTGCTGTTCGTCAATGTTCCAGAAAACCATTCCTCCTCAACTGGCATCCAGCTACTGCTGGCATTGTCGTCATCATCGTCATCGTCATCGTCGTCGTCGTCGTCGTCGTCGCCGTCATTATTCATTCATTCAAAGTAGGTTATCATGCAAAAACGGCATGGGAAAGCAGAAAAAAAGAGAGAGAAGTGGGTTAGAGGGACAGGCGTAGAAGGGCCTCGTGGGGGATGGATAAGGGGAGATTGGAGAGTGGGGTAAAAGGATGGGGAGAGGGGGAATGGGGGCAGAGGAAGAAGAGGAGGAGCAAAGAGCCGAGGAGGAGGAGCAGCAGAGAAGAAGGAGCAGGAGGAGGAGGAGGAGGAAAGGACTAAAGTACGGTTTTCCTTGCATACCTAAAGACGTCTTTCTGATCAATATAGCCATTTCTTTCTAAAGAAACAACTTTTGTCTGGATCAGTAGTAAACTTCTCAACCAGTTCATTTTTTTTTCCTGTTGAGAAGGCTAATGTTTTATGCAAACAAAAAGCAAAAAAAAAAAAAAAACCAAACAAACAAAACAAACACAGGCGTCATTGAAATAATATAAAAGGTAGACGGGAGGCGGAGGGGGGGGGGGGGGGGGGGGTAAGGGGGGGGGGGGGGGCATAAGCAGGGTGGGGTAGGAGAGTAAGGGGAAATAGGAATTGGCGTTCTCCTTCCCCCCTCCTCCTCCTCCCCCAATCTAGTTTCCTCACGTAAGGGCCAGTGGGGCAAATCAAGCAATTAACAACCAATCGCTAATCAACCAAATTGGGAAAATGTCATGTTACGGAAAAAAATAACAAGCGTCGTCTGTGACTGGAAAGAGGGGAAGAAAAGAAGAAAAAAACAGGTTCAGAAAAACCGAAAAAGGCAAGATCAAGATACCTCAACAACAAATCTCTCTCTCTCTCTCTCTCTCTCTCTCTCTCTCTCTCTCTCTCTCTCTCTCTCTCTCTCTCACACACACACACACACACACACACACACCACACACACACACATACATATATGCACGCACGCTCGCACGCACGCACGCCCGCTCTCTCTCTCTCTCTCTCTCTCTCTCTCTCTCTCTCTCTCTCTCTCTCTCTCTCTCTCTCTCTGCTCACCACCGACAATCCACACACAAAAAAAGTCTGTATAACTTTCCATACAAGCATTCAACCTCAATCCCCGCTGTTCAGCCATTCGTCATCAGGGTCTGCGCCATAACTGGACAATCACCCACAGCTGGGCAGCGATCCCGAATCGGCTCTGCGCCATAATTGGACCATTTACCACAGTTCTGCCTTCCGTTCGCGTTAATGACCGCTTTGGGGTAACTGCCGGCATCTCATTAACCAACGCTTGTTCTGTCCTTAGTCGTGACTGATAGTCGTCACTGATCCCCGCCGACATTATCGTTCAGCACAAAGTCCTTAATGGTATTTTCTCTCAAATGTCAACAACTGAGGGCGAGGGGAGAGGGGGGGGGGGGGGGGGGGGGGGGGGGGGGGGGGGGGGGGGGCAGGGAAAGAAAGCGAGTAAGGGCGGAGAACGAAAGTCGAACAGGCTTAGAGAGAGAGAGAGAGACAGACAGACAGACAGACAGACACTGAGAGAGAGACAGAGAGAGATTAAAGAGAGACTGGTTCTGACATAGAGATGGGCAGGCATAAGTAGAAACCAATAAATAAAAAATAAAAACCTAGACACAACGGCAGACGCCATTAGAGAGTCAGACAGACCAGACAGTGGCTGAGAAAGCTTTTGCGACTGGATTTTTGTATGTTTGTTTTGGGGTTTGTTTGTTTGTTTGCTTTTCATCTCATTGTTTCCTGTCTCAAGGTTTTGTTGTTGCTGCTGCTGCTGTTGATGTTGCTGCTGCTGCTGTTTTCTTTTCTCATGATCTTAACTATTACTTGTCATCGTATATTCCGCTGTTAGAAATGAATACCACCAGTTCCAACACCACCTATTGCCTGTTGTTTTGAAATAAAAATAAAAAAAATAAAGAAGCTCAGACGAGTTTATCAATATTAGAGAAGTAAGCGGATTTTGGGGGGGTTCCTCTGTCGCTTTAGATATCTCTCGCTCTCTCTCTCTCTCTCTCTCTCTCTCTCTCTCTCTCTCTCTCTCTCTCACACACACACACACACACACACACACACACACACACACAACACACACACATGCACGCACGCACGCACGCACGCTCGCACGCTCGCACGCATGCACGCACACGCACACGCCCACACCACACACACACCACACACACACACAAATATGTACACACACATCATACACACACATGCATGTGCACACGCACACGCACGCAAACACACACACACACACACACACAAACACACACACACACAACACACACAGAAAGACAGACAGAGACAGACAGATTGACAGAGAGACAGACAGAGACAAAGAGACAGAGACAGAGGAGAGAGAGAAAGAGACAGAGACAGACAGACAGAGACAAAGAGAGACAGAGGTGGAGACAGAAAGAGAGAGGGAAGGAGGAGGAGGAGGAGGAGGAGGAGGAGGAGGGGAGGAGGAAAATAGGGAAAAAATAAGAAGGAAGACAGTCACAGAGGTTGGCTAACGTTTCTGACTGCTGGTCTGGCAGAGAAACGTAAAAAAAGCTGGTTCTTCTACCAGGATACATTGTGTAATGTACAGTTTAAGCAATAACAGTTTATAAACTTAAGTGCAACCAAGTTCTGTAAGCTCCCCGGTAGTATAGTGGTTAATATCCCCGCCTTGTACGCGGGAGACCCGTGTTCACTTCCCCGCCAGGGAGAGCAGCATTTTTTTTTCTTTTCTCTTGCCTACAAAATTTCTACCACCAAAAAGGGGAGAGAAGAAAGCTACAGTGCGACAGTGATGATTTGATATACTTTTTTTTTTTTTTTTTTGGTACTACTTATTTGGAGTACGTTTATATGCTTTGCATTTTGCTGTTGTTGCTGATGTTTCTGTTAAGTCGAGTAAGAAACATCTCTTCAAACCGGCTGCCTGCTGTTTCATGTTCATACAATGTTACCAAACCACTGGTCGGTGTATCTTTCGCGGTCCGAAATTAACTCCACCGTTTCAAACACCATTTACTGCCCGTTCTTTTGAATAAAACATGAAGAAAATAAAGAAGCTCAGAAGAGTTATTCAATATGAGAGTAGTAAAGCGGATCTGGAAGGGTTTCCCCCCGTCACTTTACATCTCTCAGAGGAAAGAAGGCATCATCATCATCATCATCATCATCATCATCATCATCTCTCTCTCTCTCTCTCTCTCTCTCTCTCTCTCTCTCTCTCTCTCTCTCTCTCTCTCTCTCTCTTTCACCACACACACACACACACACACACACACACACACACTGAAGGTCAGATAGACAGAGCAGACACAGACACACAGCACACACACACAGACGACAGACACAGAGCACAGAGAGACAGAGCAGACAGCAGAGCAGAAGAGAGACAGAGAGAGGAGAGAGAGAGAGAGAGAGAGAGAGAGAGAGAGAGAGAGAGAGAGAGACAGACAGACAGAGACAGAGAGACAGAGACAGAGAAAGAGAGAGAAATGCTGGTTACTTTGGTAAGCCATTATATTGCAGACTTTCCGTCACCAGTGACTAAG
>JADBJO010005780.1:114852-122352 GCA_016801955.1 Conus betulinus | reverse complement strand
TCAGAGCGAGGAGGGTCAGCTAGAAGCAGTGACCCTGGATGGGGAGAGATCGCAATACACGGAGGTCAGCGAGGATGCAAGGATGAGGCCCTTTGAGGGGTTGCAAGGTTTTGGGATTTCTTTGGGTTTGTTGTTGTTGTTGTGTGTGTTGTTGTTGTTTTTTTCGCTGAACTGGAAGGTCAGCAAGGATGCTGGCGAAGCCCTTTATGGGATGCAAAAAAAAAAAAAAAAAAAAGTATTTTAGCTGTACTGGAAAGTCAGCAAGGATGCAGGAGAGGCCTTTTGAGGGATCCAAGGTGGGGTTTTTTTTTGTACTGGAAAGTCAGCAAGGATGCTGGGAGAGGCCCTTTATGAGATCCAAGGTGGGTTTTTTTTCTGTACTGGAAAGTCAGCAAGGATGCAGAAGAGGCCCTTTATGAGATCCAAGTGGGTTTTTTTTTCTGTTTTTTTTATGAGATCCAAGGTGGGTTTTTTTTTTCTGTACTGGAAAGTCAAAGTCATGCAAGGTGGGTTTTTTTTTCTGTATGGAAAGTCAGCAAGGATGCAGGAGAGGCCCTTTATGGGATCCATGGTGTTTCTTTTTTGCTGTACAGGAAAGTCAGCAAGGATGCAGGCGAGACCCTCGGAGGGATGCAAGGTGTTTGATCTGTCCTGGAAACTCAGCAAAGATGCAGAAGAGGCTCTCCATGGGATGCAAGTTGTTTTACCTGCACTGGAAAGTCACGGCAAGGATGGAGCAGAGGCCCTCCGAGGGATGCAGTGAGTTACAGCCGCCGCAGTGGAAAGTCACGGGCGGAAGCCTCTCTGCCGGAAACTCCAGGGAAAGATTGCAAGCGGGCGAGGTCCTTCGCGGGATGCAAAGGTCTCTCTGGCAGCGTTAAAAAAGTCAGTCATCGGGTGCTCTGGTCGGGCTTCTGGGTGAGCCAGATCTTTGTTTTTTATTGTTTTGTTTCTCTTTATACAACAGTAACAAAAAAAAAATGTTTAAAAAGGTCAGGGAAGAGGGTGTATTTCTAAATAAACCATCTCATAAGGAACGATTTATAGCTGTTGCGCAAATTCGCACCAAGAGAGTGGAGATGAAGCCCTCTGCAAGATGCAAAAGGCTCATTCTAAAGAAAAGAAAAGAGAGAGAAAGGAAGAAAGAAAGAAGGAAGGAAGAAAAGAAAGGAAAGAAAGAAAAGAAGGAAGGAAGGAAGAAAGGAAGAAAAAAAAAAAGACAGAAAGAAAGAAAGGAAGAAAGAAAGGAAGGAAGAAATGAAGAAAGGAAGGAAGAAAAGAAGAAGAAGGAAAGAAGGAAGGAAGAAAGAAAGGAATAGATAAGAAAGAAAGAAAGAACAAATAAAGAAAAAAAGGAAGAAAGGAAGAAAGAAAAGAAGAAAAGAAAGAAACACAAAGAAAACAAAAGAAAGAAAGAAACAAACAAACAAACAAACAAAAGAAAACAAGAAATAATGAAAAGAAAGGAAGAAAGAAAATTCCTCATGCTCAACAGTGTCGATTTTTTTTTTCTTCTTCTTTTACTCCCAGAAACCGGTTCCAATTTTTACATGAATAGAAATTGAAAATGTTAATCATATACTTCACAAGCCTACGCAGTAGCCTCTGCTTTTCAAACCCAACATCCGCCTCCATCCCCCCACCCCCCCCCCCCCCCCCCCCCCCCCCCCCCCTTCCCCCCTCTCTCTCTCTCTCTCTCTCTCACACATATATACTCTCTCTCTCTCTCTCTCTCGTTCTGTCTTATACAAAGAGGGCGGAAGGAGCGGGGGGGGGGGGGGGGGGGGGCGACTGGCGACCTCGCTAACAAAATCCAATAACACATGTTTCACACGTGCAGAAATAATTTCTTTTTTTTTTTTTTTTTTTTTTTTTGTTGTTTGTTGTTTTTTTTTTTTTAATTTAAGCTATTGATTGGGGGAGGAGAGGAGAGGACAGGAGAGACAGATGACACAAGAAGGGGAAACACAGGGGACAGATAGATAAGACCCCACCCCCACCCCCCAACCCCCAGCTGTCTCCCTGCAATATGACGGCAGTCACACCACGTGTGTGGCCGACAGGTCATCATCACAGCTATAACAAACACAAACACGCATACGCACGCACGCACGTACACGCACGCACGCGCACGCACACACACACACACACATGACACACACAGACAGAGACAGAGACACACACACAACACACACAGAGAGACAGGGGGGGAGACAGAGACAGACAGAAACAGAGAAACAGAGACACAGAGAAAGACACACAGAGAGACAGAGAGAGAGAGAGAGAGAGAGAGTGAGGAACCTTTCATTAGCGACTTCCAGAAGAAAGAAGAAAAAAAAAAAAAAGACGCGGGTCTTCTAGGGAAGGGATGAATTGCCCAGCTGGCTCAGTAGGTCAGAGCAACGACTTGAGGAGTTGTGAATGTCTCAAGCGCCTGACAACATCGTCGTCATCATCATCATCATTATCAACAACAACGACGACGACAACGACGGAGACGACGACAACAACAACCCATCTTAACGTGGGTTTTTTTTTTTTGTTTGTTTGTTTTTTTTTTGTTTTGGTGACGTGGTTGAGGGTAAAGACAGGCCCCTTTCCCACTTTACCCCCCCCCCCCCCCTCACACACACACACACACACACACACACACACACACACACAACACACACACACACCTGGGATGATCATAGTCGGCTGCCATCGTAAGCGTTTAAATGTCACAAACTTACAATTGGAACGGGGTCCTGGGGAGGTGGGAGGAGGGTTTGGGCAAGGTGGGGAGGGGGGGGGGGTGAGGTAAATTTAGTATGGTGATACCTTTTGATAAAGGATCTCTGAATAATAACCGAATCGCTTCCAAAATTACATTATATAAATGTTCATTGTCTCTCTGCCCACACTTGAAGATGCACTTCTTCCTAAATCAAACAAAACAAAACAAAACGTACACACACCCTTCGACTCACTCTTTCCAAAAACAAACAAAACAAACAGAAACAAAATAACACACACGCACGCACGCGCGCTCTTTTTTCCCTCCAAGGAGTTCGATGACAGGTTCCACTGTACAGACGGCATCAATCAACCGTCTCACCAACAGTCTTGAAAGGAGGGACTATCTACTGGGGGGGGGGGGGGGGGGGAGGGGAGGGGAGGGGGGGGGGGGTAATAACAGGTGTTGCCGTGTCCTATGGGACCACATTCCGACTCTCAAACCCTGGGGCCGCTAGGTCCACAACCCAACCGCTCCACGATGTCAGCACCAAACCTGATTCTTCTTCCTCAGCTCAGAACAGCTTCCCTTTTTCCCGGGGGGAAAAAAACATTGTCATCAGTATTTTCTTGAAGGATTACAGCCGTTTCCTCAAGGCAAAAAAAAAAAAAAAGAGGAACTCCATCATTAAGGTTTTACGAAGCGTGTTCCCATTACGACTGCTTTCCCTGTCCTCCCAAGAATAGTTTCTTGTCCTTCGAGAACACGGCGAGAATCATCGATTTCCAGGGAGGGAAAGGTCTCTTCCTTTTTTATTTTCTTCTTCTTCCAAAGGCGAGTTGTTTTTTTGGGTCAAAGGTGACTGCAGCGTAAACCTCGCGCACTCGGGGGGGTCAGCTCTTTATCATGTCACCGCGCCCAAAGGTTACTGTGGCTACGTATCTTTATGTACCGTTTCTCTGTTTCACCTTTTCGTTTCAACGGGAAGGATTCTGAACGTCACCGTGTCTATCTGTTAGGGTTACGGTTACAGTCTGGTTAGTATAAGTTCGCTTTGGGTTAGGAGTCGGGTCCGAGTTAGGGTTCAGACTCAAGGTCTGGGGCTAGGGGTTAGACAGACAGATGGATGCACTCGGCGACATCCAGACACGGTGGCATACACTGAGAGCAGACCTGATGACGTATTGACCCGGTGTCACATAAACATGCTCCCCTCATAATTAGCAGGCCACGCCCAATATTTCGAAGGGCTCGGGGACCAGTGGAAAGGGCACCGCCGGTTCTACGAGTGCTGCTTTACTGGCTGTCGGACCTCTCGCCAGCGCCAAACTGCAATTTGCGTACTTTTCACCACCACCAACAACAAACAACAACCACCACAGCAACACATGAGCGTATTTTTTACTTTTCCAACTTTTTTTTTTGGCAGGGCCGGGGACAGGAGGGGGGGGGGGTGGAGGGGCGAAGGGGGGGGGGGGAAGGGGAACGGTGTCGTTGTCATCTACCATCACGCGGCAGGGGGGGGGGGAAGGTGGGGGGTGTCGTGGGGGGGGGATGAGGTGGGGGGGGGGGAGGTGGGGAACGGTGTCGTTGTCATCTACCATCACGCGGCAGGAGGTGGGGGGGAAGGTGGGGGGACACGGTGTCGTTGTCATCTACCATCACGCGGCAGGAGGTGGGGGGGGAAGGTGGGGAACGGTGTCGTTGTCATCTACCATCACGCGGCAGGAGGTGGGGTGGGGGGAAGGTGGGGAACGGTGTCGTTGTCATCTACCATCACGCGGCAGGGGGTGGGGGGGAAGGTGGGGGACGGTGACGTTGTCATCTACCATCACGCGGCAGGGGGTGGGGGGGGGGAAGGTGGGGGAACGGTGTCGTTGTCATCTACCATCACGCGGCAGGAGGTGGAGGTGGGGAACGTGTCTAATCTTACAGCAGCTAGCAGAAAAAAAAAAATAAAAAACGGTAAAAAGTTCTTTCTACACAAGTTACTTTCAAACCTGATTCATCAGCATATTTTGGCACACAGCAGCTGGCACAGCCCAACACACACACACACACACACACACACACACACACACACACACACACACACAAATATATTTCAGGGCCTGTAGTCAAACGCTATTGGTCCTCCATATTGACAGGCAGACGTGATTTCGCGCTCATGAGTCAGCAAGAGTTGTCGATCTTTACTCAAAGCACTCCGAGCCATCACTACGGTTAATAAACGCCGCAGGTGCAGTTACCGCTCAAGAACCGTCTCCAGATTTCTTTTTTTTTTTCACCCGTGTTCATTTTTAGTTCGTCGTACTCCTCGTATCTTTCTCAAACACGTTGACAAAATGAGGCAAAATTGAATGGATAACTAGTGATCTGGGCTTTGAACTTGGGATGAGGAAGTGAAGGCCAGGAAGGCCTCACACTGACCCTGTAGTCATCTTACTGCCTGGCAACTTCACATGAACAGACAGTGACTATGCCGCCGCAGTGTCACTGACTGTAAGCTCATGCCGAGCTGTCAGGCTCCCAAAGTCCAGCTATGCCCTAAACATCAACCAAGCTCCAGGACTGTTTCTGGGGGGCTTGGGAGACTGACAACTGATCATGAACAGATGAGGCATACGTCAAAGCACAATCTGCTCCTGAGAAAAATGTTCGACTTCCACAGGTGGTGTCTCTCGGCAGTCGTAGAACGACATGTAGTTCAGACACAGAGTGCAGGACGGTTTTTTTTTTTTTTTGTTTGTTTTTGTTTGTTTGTTTTTTTCTCTCCCCCCGTCTGGCATGCTTCTGTTACGGCTTCGAAGCTATTTCGTGCATGAAATCATTTCACGACGTGCTCCAGTCCGGCGAAATGATTTCTTGTGTTTCGCATCATGAGCCAATAAACGGCGTCGCAGACCGTGACAGATGACTTCTCGCCTCACTTGACAATCAATTAAGCAGATGAAACCCGCAGAGACCCGCTTCAAATTCTTCACATGACAAAAAAAAACTTCGATTCGGATCGATTTTTTTTCCCCCCGAGTTGCCACTTAACTTACGGGACCCATACTGAAGACTGAAAGAAGCAAAGGACCAAAAACCATATCTCGCTGATAATGAATTGACTGCACCAGCTGATAGCAAATGAATTACCAACAACAGTTTCCCGGGTAATGAATTATGCACCTGCCGGGACGGATCTCGTTTCCCCTGATAATGAATTGTGTGCACCAGCCGGACAGTCGGCAGTTTCCCCTGGGTAATGAATTATGTGCACCTGCCGTGCACAGTCGGCAGTTTCCCCTGGGTAATGAATTGTGTGCACCAGCCGGACAGTCGGCAGTTTCCCCTGAGTAATGAATTGTGTGTGCACCTGCCGGACAGTCGGCAGTTTCCCCTGGGTAATGAATTGTGTGCACCAGCCGGACAGTCGGCAGCTTCCCCTGGGTAATGTCACCCGAGTAGCATGCCTTAACCAAGCCCTTCAGAAGCAGTCAAGGCCCACGGCTCTGTCTTGTGCATGGTCTTTTAGGAACTGGCGTTTCGGCATTTTTTTCTTCGTACACTCTGACACAATCCCCAGAGGCACCGACGAAGGCTGCTGTTCGGCGGAAGCCCTCCAGAGATCTTCTCCCTCGTCGATGTGTCAGCGGGGCCAGGTCTCTGCTCTTCGCTTTTGGTGAGCGAGAAAAGTCCTGCAGGAAGTGTTCCACAGTCACTGAGGCTGTACGGTATGGGCACCCTGAAGACTCGCCCCTGCGGAATTCTGTGACTAAAACTGGTGTTTTAACCCTAGAAACCTTCTTGTGAGACATAAGCCTGAGTCCGCTGTCGTCTCTGCGTAAAAGACGGCCAAGACAGGTGGCTGGGAATGGGGGGAAAGGGTTGGGGCCGTGGCAGGGAGGAGAGGGAAGGCCGGACTGTCAGATTCCACACGGGTCAACAATCGGATTTGTTACACAAGAGTGTCACCGGAAGGGCACTGAGGGCGGAAATTGGAGATGAAGCGATGGGGCATACGCGTGAAAGGAAGAGAGAGGAGGGAGAGAGGAGGGAGGAGGGATGCTGGAAGAGAGGGATCTTATTCAATGCATGAAATTAATAGTGATGAAACAGGTTTTGTTGTCATTTGTTTGTTTTTACACCACGCCCTCAATGAACAGGGTAAAAACGAAAAGCAACAAAATAGAAATTTGCAACAAAGACCACAGAGAGTGGATTCCAATCTCAACACAATACAGAAAACCCATTTCATCATAACCGCAATGCAACAGATACACAACACAACAAAAAAGGAGAGAACACAAAGACTACGGTATCATAAATATGATAAGAATGAGAACGCAAGTCGGGAAGGCAGGCAGGATGGGGCGTGGAGAGCATCAGGGGGCGTTGAGGGGAGAAGGAGAGATGGGGGGGGGGGGGGGGGGGGATTAAGAGAGGGATGGAGAACAGACAGACTGACAGACAAACAGACAGACAGGCAGACAGACAGTCTCCCATACATTACCTATCAGGCATTTTGAAACTCGAGACCATCACTGATTCGCGGACGACAGAGAAGACAGACAGACAGAGCGACTTAGGGGGAAGGAAGATCGTGACGGATTACACAAACCCTTCACCATCTTCCTCGTAAGGAAACGCGCTGTCGAAACGCACGCTACGCGCTGACACTCCTCCGCCCTCCCTGGTGATCGCTATTCCCCTCAGCCTTCATTTGTCAGAGCACACGACCCCTCTGGGCCGTTAGGGATCCGTCGTCGTCCTCACGGCCGCCTCCCCCCCCCCCCCCC
>JADBJO010005780.1:109852-112352 GCA_016801955.1 Conus betulinus | reverse complement strand
CTCCTCTTGAACGAGAGCTGGATGTAAAAAAAAAAAAAAAAAAATAAAAAACAAAAAACAATAAAGACTTATGAGTTTGCTTGCCTTCCTCAGTGCCCTTGGTTAATATAGTTTGTCTTGCCTTCGTCTGGTCTGGTCCTGGTCTGGTCTCCTCTCTCTTCTCATCTCTCTCTCTCTCTCTCTCTCTCTCGCTCCTCTCTCTCTCTCATCTATCGTCTGCACTCGGCTCTCTGGTCTCTCTCTCTCTCTCTCGTCTCTCTCTCTTCTCTTCTCTCTCATCTTCTCTCTCTCTCTCTCTCCTCTCTCTCTCTCTCCTCTCATCTCTAATCCTCTCTCTCTTTCTCTCCTCACCCTTATGCTCTCCCCCCCTCCCAATTCAATAAACAACATTACTTCACACACACACACACCACACACACACACACACACACACACACCACACACACACCTCACCTCTCTTAACATAGTATCGTATGGCGTGATGTGTGTATAGTGAGAGTGAGTGTGGCGCGAGCGTAATACACTACAATACCAGATAATCAAAATTAAAATGAAAATAAATAAAATAAAATGGAAGAAAAGACTCTTGCGCAGCAAACCGAGAATGTCAGGCGAATGGACGCAGCTGAAAGTATCAGATTCGTCCCAGTCGCCGGTGAGCTGCTGCTGGTAACACACCGCCAAGAATCTCTATACCAAGGCAGGAGTCTTCGATTAAAAAAAAAAAAAAAAAAAAGGTTAAAAGTGTGTGTGTGTGTGTGTGTGTGTGTGTGTGTGTGTGTGTGTGTGTGTGGGTGTGTGTCTGTCTGTCTGTTGGGCCGTGTATGTCTGTGTCGTCTCGAGTGTGGAGTGTGTGTGTCTGTGTTTGCAGTGTGTGTGCAGCGCGCGTGTTTGAGTTGAGTGTGTGTGTGCGTGTGTGTTATGTGTGGTGTGTCGTGTGTGTATGTGTGTGTGTGTGTGCGTGTGGTGTGTGTGTGAGGGAGGGAGGGAGGGATGAAAAGGAGATTCCTCTCAGATGTTTATTGCGTCCAAAGTTATTTCCCCCCGCGCTGTCTGTCTCTGTCTGTCTGTCTGTCTGCTGTCTGTCAGACTGCTCTCTCTCTCTCTCTCTCTCTCTCTTCTCTCTCTCTCTCTCTCTTTCCTCGCTTCTCTCTCTCTCTCTCTCTCTTCTCCTCCTCTCTCTCTCTCTCTGAAATACCATAAGGGCACGCACACGGGGGGGGGGGGGGGGGGGGACAAAAAAACAAAAAAAAAAAAAACGCTTCGCCTTTTTATATTGAACTGCTCATAGTAAGCCGAAATAATACCGAACAATATTTGCGTAAAACCTGTTTAAAACATTTAAGACGAAAATATTAGTGAACAGTTTAAAGAGTTACATTAGATTACGGGATGGAGAAGAACTCAGTTCTCAACTTTCATTAGACACGGGAGGTCAAGACGCGAAATCAGTTCTCAACTATCATGTTAGGTAACCGTCACTGCTGCTGTAATCATACATTATTCACTTTCAACTGGTGTTGGTAAGGGCCTTGGCTCTCTCTCTCTCTCTCTCCTCTCTCTCTCTCTCTCTGGGTGTGTGGTGTGTGTGTGTGTTGTGTGTGTTGTGTGTGTGTGTGGTGTGTGTGTTGTGTGCATCTGCTGAACATCAAGATACACGCTGGGGTGATTCCAATCAGACACATGAACTAAAGGAAACGGGGGGGGTGTGGGTGGGGGGGAGGGGGGGGGGGGGACTATTTGGGGAACCCAGCCGGCGCACGATACGGAAGGTGGCCGGGAGTGAACAGGCTCCGATAGGTGATTGGGAGTGCTTCAGTATTATGGACACGGTGGGAGCAGCGGCGACGGCGGAACTCCTTAATATGACTCTCAAATGATTGGTGGGCCAAGGGATGGGGGTGAGGGGGTGAGGGGGGTGGAGAGGGAGTACTGAGTAAAGGGGATACTGTTCTGGTTTGGCGACGTTCGAGTTCTGTATTGGACCTACCCCCCCCCCCCCCCCCCCCCCCCCCCCCCCCCCCACCCCCACCCCCCCCCCACACCCCCAATACACACACAATCCGTAAATAAACTGAAGGGAAAGTTATGGCTCAAGAAATTTTGTTTTATGGAGTATGCAGCATTTTGCCGCATTTTCCCAACTGCGGTGTGAACTGGGCAAAAAATTTATGACTGCACTGTTCGTTGCCCTTTTTCTTCTTCTTTTTCCCCCTTTCTGCGCTTCAAAAACGTAGATAAACAAGATCGCAAAGGACATTTTCATTTCTTGTTATCAACAGTAAGCGTGACTCTAAAATTACAAGGGTCAACATAACAATCTGATGCCATAAATTTTTACTCTGAGATCGCTGAGAGCACGACAGCACCCCTTTTCCATGCATGTCATCTTTCGTCGCCTCATTACACACGCGCCATGTCAGTTCGTTTTCATCCAAAGCGCGCATACGTGAACCGATGGCAAGCATTGTCAGAGACGCCCAAACTAAACTTACTCCGA
>JADBJO010005780.1:99852-104852 GCA_016801955.1 Conus betulinus | reverse complement strand
CACTTCACGAACGAACAGGGGCGCACAATTCTAGAATCTAAAGACTGGTACCCCACTTCACGAACAAACAGGGGCGACGACATCACAAGTGCGAGGACTCTACCCCTCACCTTTATCGGACAAATGCGCGATTCCACACACACAGTAACAAAAAAAAAACCGCTTCCCTGAACTCTAGCCGAGGCATTTTCTCTGCTGCTGAAATCTTGCGACACTTTCACCGCCGTAATCCAGTACTCCCTCTCTGCTTCTTCCAGATACGCTGCTGTGCTCAGGTACGCCCCTTCGTACAGGTACGCCGCGTCGCCTCGTCGCTCGGGGCACACTCCCCACACCAATCCACAGTCCCAGAGTTTCACACATAAACAGCACTGCTTCCTTGAACAATGCACTTTACAAATCCAGCAGGACAGACGCTTTCACATTGGATCACTAATTCTTGTTACAACACACAGAAGAAGAAAAAACAAAGATCCTACCCACAGCGACGATCTTGACGGCGACTCTTCAAAGGCTTGCTCCTTACGCTTTCGTTTTGTTCGTGTTCTCGCTAACTTCCACAAACATTTGTTGAGTTCGTAGGCAATCCATAACAGACAGGGGGGAGGAGGGGGGGGGAGGCCAGGGTTAATCCGATGTGACGCTGAGCGTGGTCAATAGTCTCACCTCTTCCACGCGTCCGTAGTCGTGCTACTACGCGCGAACCATGATAATGCTCATCCCCCCTCCCCAGTCTTGAGTAAAGGAAACAGAGACACTTTCAGAACTCAACCCTTCCCCCTCCTCACCCTCTTCCCTCAGCGTCTGCTTAGTAGTGCGAACGTACACACTTGACATTTTCACCGTGGGCTGAAAATAATAAAGGTTAAGTTTCTTACATACTCTAGACGTAATAATCAATCTGGGAGGCGTTTCAGAGCTGACTTGTCAGTCGATCGCCAATTCCCCACGCTTTTCAAGCATGCGCGCAACGCGCGCGCGCGACGGCACGCACGCACGCACGCAACACACACACCACACCACACACACAAACACAACACACACACACACACACACACACACAAAGCGGACGCGTTGTTAGCCTCCAGTATATAACTCATTGTACAGGAAGAAGTTCCTGTGTTCTATCTCCAACAACCATCTGCATCACATTCCAAGCTGCTGCAAGTCTCTTTTGTGAATCACCCCACCGCTTCCACTCAGCCTTCTCTCTGTCGCATCCCTCTCTCTCTCTCTCTCTCTCTCGAAGGATCTCTCTTCTCTCTCTCTTCTCTCTCTCTCTCTCTCTCTGACTGTCAGTCTCTCTCTCTCTCTCTCTCTCTCGCTCTCTCTCTATATCTCTCTCGCTCTCTCTCTCTCTCTCCCCCCTCCTCTTCCTTCCCTCCCTCTCAACTTCAAATCAAATATCAACTGTCATCCCGTCTAATCGGTTTCAAGGCGGGAAAAAAACACACACACTCACACAAGAAAACAAGCCCACGTCTATCAGGAACAAACAGAAAACCACCAAACGAAAGTTAAATCCATTAGAATCGCAAGAAAAACTCCGCCATCACCTCTCTCCTCTCTCTCTCTCTCTCTCTCTCTCTCTCTCTCTCTCTCTCTCATGACGCCGTGTGCATGTGCGCGCCCACCACACACGCACGTGGCACACACACACGCATGTGCACACGCACACACACACGTACGTGCACACACACACAACACACACACACACACCAACACACACACACACACACACACCCAGCACGCACGCGCACGCACGCACGCTCACACGTAAGCATGCACGCTCACACGCACGCATGCACGCACGCACGCGCGCACACACACACACACACGCACGCACACGCACACCACGCACGCACACACACACACACACACACACACACACACACACACACACACACACACATCAAAATCATCATCATCATCACCCACCCCGGCCCCGTGTGTCCGCCCCCTTTCCCCCCATACTACCCTCCCCCCTGGGTCAGTCAGCGTCGATCTAGATGGACACACCACGTGCAGTGTGATACGTCCACCGCCAACCAATCCGACGCCCATTCGCGCAACACAGACAGACAGAGAGGCGTGAAGATGGTGCTCCGCAAGCATCCACAGGGCAGGCAATCATGTTCACATCAAATATTCAACTGTCACCCTGGTCTGATTGCTTTCATGAGATTTAAAAAAAAAAAAAAAAAAAAAAGAAGAAAGAAAAAACAGAAGAAGAAGACCAGCAACAGACAGAAAACGAGGGGAATAAAATGTAACCAAACATAATACATAAAAAAAAAAAAAAACTATATTACTTTCAGTGAAATCGATGTTATACTGACAACAACAACCAACAAAAAGAGGAGAAACACACACACACACCACACACACACACACACACCACACACACACACACACACACCAAAAAAGAGGAGGAGAAACACACACACACACACACACACACACACACACACACACAACAAAAAGAGGAGAAAGAAAAACACACACGCACGTACGCACGCAACACACGCACGCACGCGGCACCGCACGCACGGCGCGCGCGCACACTCACACACACACACACAGAAGAACCCTCTCTCTCTCTCCCCCCTCTCTGTCTCTCTCTCCCTCTCTCTCTCTTCTCCCTCCTCTCTCTCTCTCCCCCTCTCTGTCTCTCTCTGTCTCTCTCTCTATCTCTCTCTCTCTCTCTCTCTGCCCCCCCCCCCCCCCCCCCCTAAACTTCCACCGCTGACTATAATACACTGGCTGTCACCATCACTGACAATAACAAACCATGACCAACACTGCACTGCGTGGCTGGAATTCCAGAAAACCAATCAACTTGTTTTGCGTCTGTGTGTCAACAATGGGGGCTGGAGGAAGGAGAACTAAGGGAGGAAGGGAAAGAGAGAGGGGGGGGACAGGGTGCGGGGGTCGTTGGTGTAGAGGTGAAGAAGGGGAGGGAGGGGGGAGAGGGAGAGGATTTGTCTACCCTGGAGTAGTACGACGTTGGGGAAGAACGGGAGGGGGCAGGGGCGTGGTGGGAGGAGAGATGGGGGGGAGGGGGTATGGCGGGCTACAGGAGGGAATTTCAGCTGGAGGTCCAGAGAGGCCCCTGGGGGGAAACCGAGGATTTCCTCTTTTCTCCCCCCCCCCCCCCCCCCCCCCCCCCCCCCCCCCCCACCCCATTGGGGAGAGGAGGGCCAACACGAGAGGAACATGAAACGGGAGAACGGGCATGACAAACACACACACACAGCACATCAGGTGGATCCCATCAAACAGAATTCCAGCTTTCGCCCATCCACATGCAAAAGATTCCAGCCCAGCCAACTGACGCCAACCCAACACCGCCGCCCCTCCAACCACAAACTGACCCTCCGCGGGCGAAACATGATTAAGTTTGATTTCTCTCCCCCCCCCCCCCCCCCCCCCCCCCCCGTTCCCCCCCAATCCAATTTAAAAAAGAATATCGTGGTGGTGATGGGGACAACCCAGAGAGGAAGCATGAAACGGGAGAATGGGCACACACACACACCACCACACACACACAACACACACACACACACACACACAGTAGATGAGAAGATGAGAAGAAACGAAACCTCGGCATTGGGGAGGGGGGAGGGGGGGGAGGGGGGGGGAGAAGATGAAACCGAGAATGTGAGCATATCCCAATGTGAACCGCTGCGTCCAAGCGCGTGCACGAGATAAACTTGATATTCGAAAACAAAATCTGTAAGGAATCAAAAAAGGGACGGACCAAAAAAAAAAAAAAAAAAGCGTGAAGCTGATGGGACGGGCCACACGGGCGAGCGATGAACTGGGAGACCGGTAAGGCGAGATGAGACCCCAGAAAATAAAAATGAAATTTTAAAAAAAAAAAAGTAATAAAAAATAAAATGAAACAGAATTAAATAACATGAAAATCATTAAAAAAAAAAAAAAAAAGATGATGACGAGATGAGACAAATTTCGAAAGGAAGGACGAGTCGGAATGTGACAAAACACCGCACTCTCTCTCTCTCTCTCTCTCTCTCTCTCTCTCCTCTCTCTCTCTCCTCACGCCCTCCAAGCCCTCTTCTCCTCACCCACCTACTCCTCTTTGTCCTCTCCCATCCCCCCCCACTCCCACCCCCCCCCCCTCCAATTCCCCTCACATCCAATCGATCGGAAGATAATATGGACTCGGTGGGTTCCTCACTTTCACTCTGTCCGTGATTTCCCCCCCCCCCCCCCCCCCTCCCTCTCCTCTCTCTCTCTCTCTCTCTCTCTCCCCTCCCCCCTCCCTCCCTCCCTTCCTCCCATTTTTTGTAACTCGAATTCTTGTTTTTGTTTTCTGCATTCTCTCCGTGTACCCCTTCATAATGAGGACAAGAACTAATATACATTATATAAAACATCTGAATCGCCTCAGCCCCCCCCCCCCCCCACACACCACCCCCAACCCTCTATCTCCAACAACAACTATTCTCTCTCTCTCTCTCTCTCTCTCTCTCTCTCTCTCTCTCTCTCTCTCTCACCTCCTCGGACATTCTTACACTGCAAAGCGCTTGAAATCAAGCTCCCTTCCCCCTACCCCACACTCACCCACCCCAACATAACCCCCCTTTCCCCAACACCTCTCTAATTCTTCTCTCCTCTATCCACCCCTCCCTTCCCCCTCACCTACCCCACTAGCCCCCCATCCCCGCCTCTCGCACCCCCCCCCCCCCCCCCCCCCAAGCCAACGGACGGCGGTATATACAGCAGACTGTGGTTAGACAGGGGGAGGCACGATACGGGAGAGAAAAGGAGACATGTGCTAACAGTGGTCCGCGGGTTTTAGTCGAAAATCGAAAGGTCCGCGCCATAGTCTGGGACACTGATTTACGGGCGAAACACTTCGCGCCACACACGCACACTCACGGACACGAGGAGCAAAAAGACGCGCAAGCGCACGCGCGCGCAAGCGCAGAGACGAGAGAGCGAGGAGAGCGAGCGAGAGAGAGAGAGAGAGAGAG
>JADBJO010005780.1:64852-74852 GCA_016801955.1 Conus betulinus | reverse complement strand
TTGTTTGTTTGTTTTTGCGCAGGCTGATACTCCTGCGGACACTCCCTGTATAGACAGACAACGATTAATCCCATCTACCCAACAAAGGCAGTGGAGTTTCGTGTGTATGACTTTTTTTTTTAATCCCGCCATTAAGGCAGCCATACTCCCATCTTCGGGGAAGTGCATGCTATGTGTAACGTGTCATCCATACCAACGGCCAAACTGGCCTTCTCTTCCGAAAGTTGGTGATGGGATTTGACGTGTGTGTACAAGATGTTAATGCGTGCGTTCACACGCGCAACCTCGGTTTATAGTTTCATTCGAAGGACTGTATAGGAAATGGAGTCAGAACCAATGTTAACTCCGAGAGAAAAAAAAAAATCCTCCATGTACCGAAACGGCCCGGCGGAGATTCGAACCCGCAACCCCAAGACTACGTATTACAAGTGCTGTTTTATATACACAATGAAGACTGGGCTAGGGTGTGTGGGGGAGGTGGGGCAGGGGAGAAAGAGAGGCAAGGGGGGGGGATGGGGCGGGGGGGGGGGGGGAGAGGGGGAGACGGATCGTAGTCCAGAAGGGAGAAAGATCGCTTGATCAGTACAGCTGTCTTTGCGAACAAACAGGTTCCCCACCCCCTATCCTAACCCACACCCCCACCCACCCACACACACCCACACCCTTGTGAACGCAGCTGATAGTGTCAGTCAGTGGTAATCTATTGTCGATTGTCTGTCCCCAGGTACGGAGGAGGGAGGTGGGGGAGGAGTGAGGAGGATGGAAGAGGAGGAGAGGAAAGCAGTTTGGGGGGGGGGGGGGCGAATGGGGGTAGGCTGCTTTCCACGAGGGAGGAGCGTGGAGGGAGATGGCCCTTGAGACATCATATTCTCTCTCTCTCTCTCTCTCTCCCTCTCTCTCTCTCTCTCTCTCTCTCTCTCTCTCTCTCTCTCTCTCTCTCTGAGAGTTTATTCGGACTTCCAAACAAAATATCTCTCTCTCTCTCTCTGCCAGTACTTTTAATCTAAAATCCAAGGGCTATATAATACAGACTTCCAAACAAAATATAAAAAAAAAAAGACTAAAAACTTTCCAAAAAAAAAAAAAAAAAAGAACTCTGCCAGTACTTTTAATCTAAATCCAAGGGCTATATAATACAGAATACACATACGCCCAGATGCACATTTCGGTGACGTCATACAGTCACTTCAGCAGAATCGGCAAAGAGGCAGACGTTTTTTACTTATAGAGAAGTGGGCTCTCCAGCCCGTTGCAAAATGAACCTGCATTTCTTTTTTGTTATGTTTTATTAAACCTCTGTATGAGGCTATTCTAAAGAAACAGACACTCGTGGCAGATACAAAATGAGCATGGGTTTCTTTTTTTTTTTATGTTTTTATTACCAAGTATTTATTATTTTCTGCATGATGTTATTCTAGAGAAATAGACAATCTTGGCAGAAACAAAATGAACTGGGATTTCTTTTCTTTTTTTTTTTTTTTATATGTTTTTATTAAATCTCTGTATGATGTTATTTCAGGAGTAAAAGAAAAAAACAGGCCCTCTTGACATACAAAATGAATGTGGATTTTTTTTTTTTCTTTATCAAATCTCTGCATGATCGTTTCCGTTGTTATTTTCTCGTCAAAACATACACTGATTCAGAAAAATCTTCATTCACAACTACTTTTAAGCAGTCTCAGATGCCTGTAAGCTCTTAACCAAATTTGAAGGACTTGTGTGGTCTTTGACTGCAAGGACGTGTTTTTCTCTCTCTCTCTCTCTCTCTCTCTCTCTCTCTCTCTCTCTCTCTCTCTCTCTCTCTCTCTCTCTCTCTCTCTCTCTCTTAAATCACGTGCTCCAGTAACTGCAAGCGACAGAATTTCGTGAACTGCCTAAACCATTTTGCTCCTAAACTTGTACAACTTTCTCGTGGGTGGGCGATGGGGAGGGGAGGGGAGGGGCGAAGTGACGGTGGGGGGAAGAGAGAGAGAGAGAGAGAGAGAGAGAGAGAGAGAGAAAAACGGACGAGGGGTAGGAGGAGGGACGGGGAGAGGGGGAGGGGGGTTTGGAACCAACTGCTGACAGAAGAGCGTTTTGCAGAAGTGAAGGGAACCGAAGGGAAAGACAACGAAGATGAGCTCCTTCCCATCCAACTTCCATCCTGGGAAATACCTGTGTGCGTGACACAATCTCTGATCCCCCTACTTGAGATGAGCATGACTGTGGAGATGGGGGATGAGGTGGAGAAGGGAGGGGGGGGGGGGGTGTTGTGCAGGGAGGCAGGGAAGAGAGAGAGAGGGGGGGGGGGGGGGGGGGAGACAGACAGAGACAGACAAACAGGCAGGAACGATAATTACGGCCAACAAGAATCCAATGTCGTTCACAGACAGAAAGACAGACAGACAGGCAGACAGACAAAGACAGACAGAGGCAGGCAGGCAGACAGACAGACACACAGACACAGACGGACAGACAGACAGAGAGAGAGAGAGAGACAAACAGACAGGCAGACAGACACAGACAGACAGACACAGACACATAAACAGATAGACAGAGACACAGACAGCCAGAGGAGGGAAGGGGCACCATGACAAAAATCCAAAGGGGAGAGAGAGAGAGAGAGAGAGAGAGAGAGAGAGAGAGAGAGAGAGAGAGAGAGAGAGAGAGGGGAGAAACAGCGACAGACAACAAACAAACACAACCCCCAATAAAGCTGAGTGCTGTTCCAATAAGCAAAACCAACCACCCAAACAAAAAACCCTCCGAACCCTCATCAAAACCCCTCATCGAAGCACATCCCTGACACCCCGCTGGTATTTTCCCCTCCCACGAACAAATACCACCCTGACATTTTCTTCAACCCCCCGACCCCTATCATCGCACGTCCTCCACCTCCCCCATCCCCCCACCCCCCACAAAACCAACCCCGCAACCCCACCCACTCTCCTCTCCCCCCCCCACCCCCCACCCCCCCCCCCCGCCACCCGCCACTCCTTAACCCCCCATCCCCTCGAGACCATCGCGTTGTGTAGATTCTATCAGGATGACCATCGGAGTTTGGGGGGGGGGGGGGGGAGGGAGGGCTGGGGGGCGAGAGGGAGGGGGGGGGAAAGCAAACGCGTTCAAATGTCATGAACCCTATTCCTGAACCTACCACCCTCCTTCCACCCCCTAAATCCTCCCCCCACCCCCACCCCCTCCCCTTCTTCCCATCCTCCCCTTCTCAATACCGCGAGCCGTCGGTGGCGTTGGCGAGGCCAATTAATTAGGATTAGCGACGGTCATTGTGAGAGGGGGACCTCCACCACGATTGAGGAAACAGGAGAGAGAGAGAGAGCGAGAGGAGCGCTGAAATCTCGTGAGCATCCCTGGCAAACCATCCGGATCGATCACGTGATGGGAGGTCGGGTGAGAGTACTGGAGCGGAAGGAGAGTGGGGGGATGCGGGGGGGGGGGGGGGGGGAGAGACAGAGAGACAGTGCGCGCGTGGATTGAATATCCCGCTAATCGTTAAAGAGCGGCGAGTGTAAACAGCGTCCCCCTGGTCCAAAGCTAATTATTGTCATGAATGGGACATGGAGACAAACGGTTATGGAAACCGATGCCATCGTTCGATCCGCTTGTGTGTGTGTGTGTGTGTGTGTGTGTGTGTGTGTGTGTGTGTGTGTGTGTGTGTGTGTGTGTACACATGTGTGTGTGTGTGTACACGTGTGTGTGTGTACACGTGTGTGTGTGTGTGTGTGTGTGTGTGCGCGTGTGTGTGTGTGTGTGTGTGTGTGTGTGTGTGTGTGTGTGTGTGTGTGTGTGCGCGCGCGCGCGTGTGTGTGTGTGTGTGTGTGTGTGTGTGTGTGTGTGTGTGTGTGTGTGTGTATTGCACGTGCGTGTGTGTGTGTGTGTGTGTGTGTGTGTGTGTGTGTGTGTGTGTGTGTGTGACTGACACTAACCGACACCCCTGTTCAAGTATTCTCGCTCTCGCACTGGCGCTTTCACTCGTCTCACTCCGTTGTGGTCACTCGTTAGTCTGCCGACTTCGACGAGTGGTGACATTTCACAGCACAGGCTGACCGTGACCAGAGGGCAAGACACCGGCAAGAGTTCGCTAGAGTATCTTGCCGCGCTTTCGCAGGCGAGATGAAACGGCCGACGGCGGTGGAGTCCTCTGACTGGTACATGTAAAGTAGTAACCTCCTCCTGACTGGGTCAGAGTGCTGACTCTCTGAGAGCAAGAAGAGCTTGAAGGGGCAGCCACGTTAAATTTGAAGTTCGGCGTCCACTTCTTTGCTCCTCTCGCCTCTGGCTTTTTTCTCGCCGTTAGCATGCGCTAAGCGGCACCTGTCTGCCGAGCTCTCGCGTCCATGAAAACCGCCTCTGACCTGCCTTTCTTTACCGCGAAGACCTCATTGGACATCTAGCTGCGTGGCTCTTGATAACCATGATGTTGTTGTCTCTGTTGTTATTCTTGTGATGTTACCATTGTTTTTGTTGTTGTTTGTTTGTTTTTTTGTTTTGTTTGGGTTTTTTTTTGTTTTTTGTTGTTTTTTTTTTTACTAATCCTGACTTTCCACTCCCCCCCCCCCCCCCCCCCCCCTTCTGTCCCCCTTCCCCCTTCTGATTCCTTCTTTTTCCTTTGTTGTTCTTCTTCATTACTTGTACTCGTGTTATAATTTCACGAAGAATGCAATAATGCTTAGCATAAAAAAAATCTTGCTGTGTGGTGATGTCGGTAAGACTACCCAAACATACGACAAATAGACAACGCTATAGCGGGAACTGAACTAACTGGCTTTTCCAAATAAAGCTGCCATCCGAATCTTGGGTCCACATGGGATGAAATCAGGACTTCTGGCGGAAAGATGCCGCAGCGGCCACGTCAAACGGCTACTAACTGACGCATCTGATCGTACGATGGTACACAGTGACCGATACATGTAACGTTTCATTCCAAACACAGCCTGTGCTCACCACCATTCACGAATCCGATCCGCTGAGTCACCATCTTTTGTCACAGATTCAAGCCAGCACCAAGACAGTCTGGCTGTGCTTTAGCACACGCACGCTGCGAGAGGTCCCGAAGAAACACTCCCCTTCGACAAGACTCGCGTGATTTCTAAGCCTCTCGCAGGTATGTTGAACAGTTTCGGTGAGAGTCAGCAACACACAAGATCAACTGGTCTTGTGACTTGCTACAAGCTTCTCCTTCTTCTTCTTCTGCGTACGCAGGCTGATACTCCTGTGGACATCCAATGAAGTTTTGTGTGTATGACCCTTTTTCATCCCTGCCAATAAGGCAGCCATACTTCATTTTCGGGGAAGGTGCATACTTTGTGTTACGTGTCATCCACACCAACGGCCAAACTGGCCTTCCTTCTCTTCCGAAAGTTGGTGATGGGATTTTACGTGTGTGCAAGATGTCATGCATGCGTTCACACACGGAACTTCGGTTTATAGTCTCAATAGAAGGACTGTATGGGAAATGGAATCAGAACCAATGTTAACTCCGAGGGAAAAATCCCCCTGTACCGAAACGGCCCGGCGGAGATTCGAACCCGCAACCCTTGGATTACGAGTCCGGCGCTCTACCAACTGAGCTATTCCTGTCCCTCGCTTCTCGTTCCATTCGGCAGTTCAGCCCGAGTTGTTTAGTCGAAACCCATTCTCCTTTTATTTTTTTTTTTTTTTTTCAGTGAAAAGTACTAACTTACCAACAGAAGCACGCTTGTCTGTCCCTGTCATTTTGGGGATGAAGAAACCTGGTAACCTGGCATACTAGCTTCATTCAATGAGGTTAAAAAAAAAAAAATCGCTTATGACGATAAAATCCTCACATTCTCTTTCGTCATCTTTTACCTTTATTACGGAGTACATGTCATTTTTACCTTTGGCGTGACTGAACGATCACCTTCACCGACCGACCGACCGTCTCGTATGAGAAACTGAACATGATAGACCCTACAAACAGGAACAGGCGATTCGCTCTCGCGCTCGCTAACCTCGGTGGAGTGTTCAAAAAAAAAAAAAGAACGCAGGAGCGAGCACCGGACCGAGCGAATCGCGTGGTGTGACAACGGCTTAAGTTAGCCATCCCCAAGCCGGCTGTTCTGGGACATCGACCCTAACCCCCCCCCCCCCTCCCCCCCATCCCTCCCCTCCTCTATTCTCCCCATATTCCCGTGGGTAGGGGGGGGGGGGTGCATGTTTTGCGAGCAAATATCGAGTCAGCGAATGCATCTTTCAGCAGGGCGAGAGTGTTGTGTACATGGCCTGGGTTTTCTTTCCATCATTATCATTATCATCATCATCATCATCATCATTATCATTATTATTATTATTATTATTATTATCATTGTTGTTGTTATCATTCTCATCATTATTATTACCATTATTTGTTATTATTATTATCAATGTTGTTATCATTATCATCATTATTATCATTATTACAATCATTGTTATTATTATTACTGTCCAGCCGACCACGCGGGACCTTTCAGACATAATTATCACTGCTGTAAGAATAACGGCAAGTCTTATCTTCCACAAAACAAAGGCAATGACGAACTATTTACATGTCATACATGAATTCATAACACGATAACTAATACATTGATATCTTTCATGGCTGACATAAAACTAGGGTAGGGGAAGGCGCGCGAGGGGGGGGGGGGGAGAGAGAGAGAGACAGGCCCCTCTTCATATCATGGCCCCTAGATCAAACTTTCTTTTAATCATGAAAAACTACAAACATTGCCACAAAAATACATACATTAAAGGCAATTTTTTTTTTTCGAACTACGACAGAATGGACACCTAGTGTCCTCCCCCCCCCCCCCCCCCCCCCCCCCCCACACACACACACACACACACCACACACACAGTATGCAGTTTTCCACAGCAGTCACCGGAATACGACAAAAAAAAACAAAACTTGCCGTGTTGTAAACAATACAAGAGAAAAATATGACACATCCTCTACAACAAAGCTGAGCAGACCCCCCAGGAAGGCAGAAAAACAATGGACAAAAGTAAACCAAACACAAAACAAACAACAACAAAAAGGAGGAAGGGACGGAGGCAGGAAAGATGGAAGAGAGGAGGAAGACTGGGAGGGGGACGGGGGCGCAACGCGATCCAGACAATTACAAACCAGAGAAAATGAACATGACAGAATTTCCTGAAGGCAGGAAGATGATTCACACAGGAAGAGCCATCGGAACCCCAACGGTTTATCGTTGTTGTCTGCATGGGCCCCCTTGCTGGTGGTGGCTCAGGATACAGTACCGATTTCGCAATCACGTGAAGCGGGTTCGAATCCCGCTGTCGCCCAACATACTAAATAAATAATTTTTAAAAAGCTAATTTCGCTGCCAACCTAAACGTCTCATGGTTATGAAGATGCTGTGCGTGTGTTAAGTCAATGGCTTCTACTACCTCCCCAACCCCCCCCCCCCCTTCCCCCCCACCCGCCTCCGCCCCCCACATCTCCCCCACTCTTTTCAGATAGTCAGTCCAGTCTGCCTTACCACCTGAGACAGGCGTAGACGATACACCCGTCAGTAACCTACAATACACCACACCCTGGGTGCCTAAGCCGGCTCAGTGGTAGACAACAACAGCGTTCACGATCAGACGTCTGCGAGTTCGAACAGATCACGCCGGCGCCAAACATCAACTCATCATTTTTTTTTTTTCTTTTTCCCCGCTGCTGTCTGTGTTTTCATTCCACATCCATACTGCGCCCAATTCGAGGAGAAAAAAGTGGGTGCTCCTTCTTTGTTTCCATTGTCTTGAATGTTGTTTGTCTTGCCTGAAGAAGACCAAAGAGATCGAAACGCGTCGTGTTTCGTCTTGTCATCTGTCTCTTTCGTTCGGCAGAACAGTGACTTTTCTTTGAAATTTGCTTCACTTTCCACCTGTCGTCACGTCGCCTTGAATCTAACATGTGGTTCTGGCAGTATGAGTACGTGTGCCACCACATAAGCTCTCCCCCCCCCCCCCCCCCCCCACCCATCGTTCGATGCAGTGGCGGGGGAACAAGGGATGACAGGACATACCGGAATGGAAAGGGGGTGGGGGGAGTGGGGGGGGGGGGTTGGAGGGGCGCTGGATTCGAGGCGCTAAACGCCGAGCCCCTCTCCACATAGTTGTACGTAGCTCGCTTTACTTTTCCCCATCAATGTCTTATTGTTTTCCTGTCAATTCACATTCCAACACCCTTGCAACCTATCCTTATAGCAAAAAAAAAAAAAAAAAAAGAAAACATGTGCACAACCCACAAAACATGTTTCGATGAAGTTCACTTCCCTCATTACTCCCATTTCCTCCCCCCCCCCCCTGCCCCCCCCCCCCCCCCCCCCCCCCACCCCACCCACCACCCACCACACCCAAATTCTGCAACCGCCACCCATCACCACACACCTCCCACACTCCGATCCCAACCCCCTACCCCCACCGCACCCTTCACCACCCCAGAGCCATGACCTGACCTGTGGCCTGGACATCCTTGTCATCCCTTTTCAGTCCAGATCCTGTCTACATCCAGCGTTCGTTTTCCTTTCTCATCATCACAGACACAAGCCACGCGCGCGCATGTACACACACACACACACACACACACACACACACACACACACACACACACACACACAGAGTGAAGCTGACCGACCGTGAGAGGAAATCTGCCGGCCGCACCAATCTCCACAGTGTCGCTAATGGACATAGGAGCACAGACAGACAGCCGCACCACAGACAGACAATGGACATAGACAGACGGACAGACGAGAAGAGAGAGTGGGATCGGGAGCTCGGAGTTGGGTAGGGGATAAAGATATGACATGCAGATCTGCAGCGGATCTCTGAGACTGAGGTTGAGATGGAAGGGGAGGGGAGGGAGAGAGGAGGGAAGAGAGAGAGAGTTAGAGAGAGAGAGAGAGAGTAGAGGGGAAGGGAGAGGAATGGAGACACAGAGAGAGGGGGGGGAGGGGGAAAGAAAGAGAAATAGAGACGCCTCAGACACGTTTTTATTGATAGGCCTACATATAGCCTTTTATGTCATGGGGATGTACATAAGGATTTTGCAGTGTCGAAAAAAATACATATAATGCCAAGAAACATAGATTGGAACTGATTACGTAAATGTTCATCTTAGGACTGGAAACTATGTGAAGGAAAGAAGAAGAAGAAGAAGAGGAAGAAGAAGAAGAGGGGAAGAAGAGGAAGAAGAAGGGAAAGGAGAGGGAAGAGGGGGGAGGAAGGAAGGAAGGGAGGGGGAGGAAGGAAGGAAGGAAGGAAGAAGGAAAGGAGGGGAGACGGACAGACAGAAAGACAAGACAGACAGACAGAGAGAGAGAGAAAGACAGACAGACAGAGGTACGCTCAGGAGAGGAGACAAGCGCTCAGCGAACATGCCAGCCAAGTGGAAAACGTGATCGGCTTAAAACTGTACATCGCCGGGACGCCCCCAACCCAACGGAACGACAAAACGATGTCAACCCTCTCCACAAACATACACACACCCACCCAGACCGACAGCACCGCTGCAGGCCAGGCTTCGGCAACGAGGCTGCTGTCCTGTGTCTGTTAGCAGCATGAACTCCGAGGGATGTGACCTCCTCACTGGCTGGATAGGGCATTTACTTTATATATTAAGGGGGGGGGGGGGGGGGGGGGGTAACGTCAAGTTGTTTTGAAACCACAATCATCTCAGCTTTCTCTTACACAGTCATGAGAACTGCGCCACCTCTCTTCAGAAAGAAAATGGGGTGCAGGCATTTTGTTTTTTTTAACTGGAACTGGCGTAAGAAATCCAGGGATTCTTAGAATATCAGGTGCCGTTAAAAGGTTAAAGCGTGGAGCACTGCGACGCCACGATTGGTCGTTTAATTTAAGGTCCTCGCAGACGCGGCGGGAAAATAATGAAAAAAAAAAAAAAAAAAGATCGCGATTCTGGAGCACAGCGTCAGACGCTGAAAGTACGGCGCTTAATGTTGGACGCGTGCGCTACGTCGCGCGGCCTCCGCGTGAT